>JAVKPL010006253.1:0-25945 GCA_032173675.1 Gastrolobium villosum
TACCAGGCTGTGGAGAAACTGTTATGGGATCCAACTTATGGGCTTATATCTTAATATCCCACAATGGGCAATCAACTAAGAGAGATAAGGAAACAATTCTATCAGATAAGATATCAATCATATCATATTATTAGTGAATTGAATATTGGGCCCCAATATTCTCAAGTGGCCCAAAATTTTAAGTATGCAAACTGCGAAGAAATAGGTAAAGCTCAAAAAGTATTTGATGAAATGCGATACTGTTATGGACCCAACTTATGAGCTCTTATTTTAATAGTCCATAATGGGCAATAAACTAAGAGAGATAAGGAAATAATTCTATCAGATAAGATATCTGTAACAACCCATTGTGCACCCGTATTGTTAACATTGATTATGATATTAAGCGTAGTTACAATCACAGTAACTGAGTTAATTAAATTACAGAATTTTTTTTTCCTTTTTTTACTTCCTCATTTTAAACAATTAACTATTTCCGTAACTAATCAAAACAACTCCGTAATTGTAAATGCAAAACTCGCTGAAGCATAAACTTACTGCTATTCACTATCTTTCTTATTACCCAATAATTTAAACTTATCTTTTGACTCTCATCACTTACCATGTTATAGCTCTCATCATAAGCTACGCGCGGTTACAAACCGCGCACAATTCGGAGCTCTGTAGACCAAGTTATGCCATTTATCTCAGTCTAGAAAAACCATTATTTTTGAAATTTGCACCGTGGTAATCGATTACCATTCATGTGGCAATCGATTACCCAGAATTTCAAAATGAGGCAGAAGCTTCATTTCAGCTCCCTTGTTCTTAGGTAACCGATTACCAAGCATTGGTAATCTAGGTAATCGATTACCAATGCTCAGGTAATCGATTACTTTGTTCACAATGGCTCATTTTGCGTCCCATGTTTCATGGTAATCGATTACCAATGAAAGGTAATCGATTACTATGCAGTAAAAATGACAGATGACAGCTTTTAGGACCCAAAATAAGTGAGGTAACTTACTCCTAACACCTTGATACTTAACATACACACTATCCAAGTTCTAATATAGGCTCTAGGTCCTTCCCTCATACATATTCTAATACCAATGTACCATTTTACCTCATTCACCAATTGTGTTGCCATTTACATATCATATGGCCCATTTTACATCATAAGTGTTCAATGCCTCAAAATACAATGTGTGTGGCCATGGACAAGTCCCATGCTCACCAAAATACTAATAGAAACTAAAGGCATAAATATACATCAATTTTAAAGGGCTTAACATAAAGTCATGAACATACAAGAGCATGGCAATATCAACATGCAACAAGTTCATGACCTAAGTCCTAAAATACTAAACACCATGCTATGTGTATCCAATGGAATCCTCCAACACACTATGCCCTCCATAAGCACCTCATGCTCCACTCCTCCAGGCTCAACCTAACCTGAAATGATTGCCCCAAACACGGGGTGAGATATATAAATATATCTCAGTAAACCAAGGGTACTAGAGGATCACTCCACCCCATGGCTCACTCAATGCGCAACATATAACAAAGTATGAAATGCATGACATACAATATCACAACAACTGGGCACAATCCAACAACATCCACAGCTGGATTACGTTCAAGGACCTCATCATATAACTCCCGAAATCTTCCTGGTGCCTCTCCCATGGTTGAGACGACCTCATGGCAAAACCCAACTGGAACTCCTCATGAGCCTTATCCAGTGGAAGTCCCACGTTTGGATCATCCTGGTACCGCTCCTAGAGTCGGTCCCACGAAAAAACCCGACTGGAATCCCCAGCGGAATAATCCAGCGGAAGTCCAAACCAACACAAATCTAATGGCCAGAGATCAAATAATTCACACACAACATGCTCCAAGCATGTCACATAATCAAGCAATAATGCATGAAAATACATAATCACACAATGTCCAATGACACAAAATCCAACCATAACCTTCCACTAGGTGTGGTGGAGCACACAAGGGACTAAACCCAAGTTCCAAAGGTTTACCTCAACTCCCACGCCAATGCTCCATACGTAAGCTCCAAGCTTAATCCGCTTCCATAGCGTCCGTGAGAGGCGACCTGAATGATCAACAATCATGATCATCAATCAATTCCAAGACAATAATTCAATTTCAAACTACTCATACTCAAACTCATTCACTTAGGCCAAAGGGTTATTTACACTTATGGTTCCTTATACATCATCACAATTTACACATACTCAATCCATTCAACATTCTTCCAATTCCCCAACATCATACCAACCTATTATCCATTTAAACACCACTTACAAACATACAACCCCAATTATACCATTTTTATATCATCAAACCAACCATAACCTCAATAGGTCGAATTGCTCATGCCCATACAACAACTCCACTAGGAAAGGTATCCATCAAGGTGTCTATAGCACACACTAATTTTCCAAAGGTTTCCACAACCAATAATCACACCAATCAAAATCCCACTTAGGGTTCATAAATCAAATCCACAAATTAAGTCATTCAAATGGTGAAGAAGCTTACCCAAATTCATGGCATAAGGCTCCACCACAACATATCCAACCATTGGAGCTCCAAACAACTCCATGAACACAAATCTACAACACTTGGCCGCGGGTTTGGGGAGTTTTTTTCTCAAAATGTGGTGGGTTTCATGGCTTAATACTACTACCAATGGCTTTAGAAGGTGATTTGCATCAAGTTTCAAGCCAAAGATCACTTGATTTGGTGGAGAAATGAGCAAGTTACAAGAAAAGGGAGTTTTGAGTTCTTGGCCATGGAGGGAGGGCTGAACCGCGTGAAGAAGAGAGGAGAAGGAGAGAGAAAGTGAGGAAAAAAAGGTGAGTTTGACTCACTTATGCCACAGGTGGGTCCCACACGCGATTTAACTTTAATCCATCACCTAATTCTGATCACAAATTCATAATCTACATATTTTTCTGGTTCATGACATATTTTTGTTTCCTAAGGTACTCATAAAAATTTCACTCTTAACGATACACTTATACTGCAGTATTTTTACACCGGGAAAATCATTATTCATCAAAATTCTCAAAACTTGCCTATTTACTCAATTTTTCGTCCTGAATCCATTTCTGGCATTATTTTTATCATTTGAGTTCTCCTACTCCATTTTTCATGCTTCGATTTATGTTTTTGGCAATTTACCATTTTGCCCTTGGTACACATTTTGACCTCAATTTCAGGATTTTCGCTCATCCTTCCCTTTTAACCCACATTATATTATATAAATTCATACTCAATTTTTCGTCCTGAATCCATTTCTGGCATTATTTTTATCATTTGAGTTCTCCTACTCCATTTTTCATGCTTCGATTTACGTTTTTGGCAATTTACCATTTTCCCTTGGTACACATTTTGACCTCAATTTCAGGATTTTCGCTAATCCTTCCCTTTTAACCCACATTATATTATATAAATTCATATTCAATTTTACGAGGTGTTATAATATCAATCTTATCATATTGCTAATGAATCAAATATTGGGCCCTCAATATTTCAAAGTGGCCCAGAATTCACCTGGTAACCATCTATAAATGAGGGGTTAAGTCAACCACTTAAACAATCTCAACTCCACACTCTTTTAGATGTCTCTATGAACACACCACACGCCTTTGACTATACGCTATTATTGTAACAGCCCGTTGTACACCAGTATTGTTAACATTAATTATGACATTAAGCGCAGTTACAATCACAGTAATTGAGTTAATTAAATTACGGGCAACTTTTTTTCTTTTAACACTTCCCTTTTACTACACATCAACCTTTTCCGTAATCAATTAAAACAACACCATAATTGTAAATGCAAGTTCGCAGAATCATTCAATTTACTAATGTCTCTAATCTTTCTTTTTACTCAACTCATTTAAACTCATCATGTTACTCTCACATCTTACCATGTTGTAGTCTTATACATTAGCTACGCGTGGTTTCAAACCGCGCACCATTCGGAGTTCTACAGACTAAGTTAGGCCCTTTTTTTAGTCTAGAAAAAACCATATTTTTCAAATCTTACACTGTGGTAATCGATTACCAGGGGGTGGTAATCGATTACCCAAAGTACCAAAATGAGGCAGTAGCTCAATTTCGGTCCCCTGTTCTCTGGTAATCGATTACCAAGCATTGGTAATCGATTACTGCACTAGGTAATCGATTACCTGGTCTACAGATGCAAAATTTTCGCCCCCTGTTGCATGGTAATCGATTACCAGGGCATGGTAATCGATTACTATGCAGCAAAAGTGACAGATGACAGCTTTTAAGGTCCAAAATGAGTGATGTAATCCATTCCTAACACCTTAATACTCCACATAAACCTTACACATACCCTAATGTAGGCTCTAGGCCCTTCCATCATGCATTTTCATTATAGAATGCATCCTTTACAAAAGTCCTTAAGATAATGGCCATTTTACATCATGAATGGTCCATTTACAACATAAGTGTTTCAAGGCCTCAAATACAATATACGTGGCTATGGACAAGTCTCATGCTCACTCAAAATATACAATTAATCCAAGGCATAAATACAAAGCAATAACTAAGACTTAGAACATAATCATGAACACTACAAAAGCATGGAAATCACATCATGCAATATGTTCATGACCTAAGTCTCAAAACACTATACAACATGATATGTGCACTCAATAGACTCCTCCAAAATGTCATGCTAGCCCAATGCACCACATGCAACCGCCATCCACTAAGTGGGCTTCTTGCCCGAAGCTCCTCCCAGCTCATAATGCCCTGAAATGATGTCCCCAAACGCGGGGTGAGATATACAAATATATCTAAGTAAACCAAGGGTACTAGAGGCTTTCTCCACCCCATGGCTCACTCAATGTGCAAATATAACATTATACAATATGCATGACACACAATATTACCAACAACTGGGGACAGCCCGAGAACATCCGCATTAGGATTACGTTCAAGGACCCCATCATATAACTCCCGGGAACCTTCCTGGTGCCTCTCCCATGGATGAGACGACCCCATGGAAAAACCCAACTGGAACTCCTCATGAGCCCTATCCAGCGGAAGTCCCTCGTTCGGATCATCCTGGTGCCGCTCCCAGAGTCGGCCCCATGGCAAAACCCGACTGGAATTCCCAGCGGAATTATCCAGCGGATGTCCAAACCAACACACGTCTACTGGCCAACGACCAAACAATTTCACACATAACAAGCAATAAAGCATGAAAGCACATAATCACACAATGCTATAAACACAAAATCCCAACCACAACCTTCCACTAGGTGTGGTGGAGCACACAAGGGATTAAACCCCAGTTCCAAGGGTTTTCCTCAACACCAAAAGTCTCGTTCCACGCGTACACTGCAAATCAATCTTCCACAATCACGTCCGTGTGAGGCACCCTACAATGATCAACATCATGATCAACACTTTTCCACCTTACACAAAACCTCAAATTCATGACATTTCACTAATTTTTTCTAAGTTAAAAATCCCACTTTTTCACCTAATTTTTTCATGGCATTTCTAGCTCACACACATCATTCTAAGGCATTTTCATCTAATAGCATTTTTCCATTTGGGCTCTCCATCATCACACATCTAAGATTAAAGACTTAGAGTTCATATTTCTAGATCTACAAAATCAACCGTAAAAATACTACAAATATACTCACAATCGATGATTGACACTCCTCCAAGGTTCACCCAAGCAAAGAGAAGTCCAATGGCTCCAAGAACACTCAAAACCCCAATAATTTCGGATCTGACTTTGCCCAATAACGCCCCAAAGAGATGATTTCAAGGCTTGGGAGTATCACCAATGGCTATAGAAGGTGATTTACGATAAATTTCAACACCAAAATCAAGGGATTTGGTTGAGTATAGCTCAAATGGTGGAGGAAGAGAGAAATGGGTTTGTTTTCATGAAAGGGGAAGGAACTCACGGGAAAGAAGAAGAAAAAGAAGAGAGAGCGTGGGGGGAGTGATGTGGACCAAGTGGATTTTGGTCCCGCGGGTCCCACACGCGATTTAACTTTAATCCAATCACTAATTCTGATCACAGATTCTTAATCTACTTATTTTTTTGGTTCATGACATATTTTTATTTCCTAAAAATATTGATAAAAATTTCACACTTATCGGTACACTCATACCGCAGTATTTTACACTAAAAATCATTATTCATCAATTTTTCATGAATTTGCCTATTCACTCAATTTTTCGCCCTGAGTCCGTTTCCGACATTATTTTTGTCATATGAAGTCTCCAACTCAATTTTTATGCCTAGGGATACGTGGTTGGTAATTTACCATTTTGCCCTTTTTGCCCATTTTGGCCTTAATCCTCGGATTTTCACTAATCCATCAATTTTAATTTCACATTTTAATACAAAACACACATTTAAATTTATGAGGTGTTATAATTATTGTTTTTCACAGTTATCTGCTACCTCTTGTGGCATCTCTTCTATAACAACCCTCACGATCAAAATAGATGACATTGTATTACATAAGTGTTTAAGTGAATTAAACATGTGTTCAAGGAAACAGTGAGCGGTAAATCATGTAATTGACATGATAAATAAATTGAGAATACAATTCATGCCAGACAAGTCTAACAGGACCCAAGCGTAAGTATAAAAATATATTTGAGGACATAGATGTCATTATGGTAATAGTTATGGTTAGTTTGGTAATTAACCAAAACTAGGTCAAAACTTAAATAAGATGGTTTAATTAAATTGTGTGGCAAATTTCATCGTATTAAAGTGTATTTAATCTAATTAGATGGTGTCTAGATTAGTTCCTAAAATTAGGCCAAATTTAGATTAAAAAGTAACCAACAAGAATTGGTATAGGTTAAATTGCTTGGAAAGTTAATGAAATTGACAATGTAACTTAACTTTGTGAATTTCCTCTTAAATTTTTGATTCATAGGTAATTCATATGCATCTATAGATTCTTAATTACTAGAAGGTCAAGGTTGCTTATAAATGAACCAATAGCAATCAAGGTTGAAAAGTCTTGAAAGAATGGACAAATGAGAGTGAAGTGTGAATATTCAAAAGATGACAAGTAGATAGTTAAGTGAGAAAGCTACATCCAAGTCGATTTGCTTCTTGAATTAGTATCCCGCGCCACTTTCTTTCATTTGGAGATGTTAAGTAGTCAATTAAGTACTATAGGATTTTAGCATGAAGGTTACAAGTCAAAATAAGTGGCTAAGTGAAGAAGATACATGTATTTAGTCATTCTTTTCCTTCATAAGTCGGCAACCTCATTGAGGAATATATCCCAGGCTCACTTCTTCTTCCTTTTCTTCTCCATAAGGTCGTGAACTTGCTAGGGAAAAAGGCAAGGAAGTTCAAGGAGATTTAGGTAAAACTAGAGAAAACCTATTACACAAAACTTTAGGTCTTGTGATCCTAAATCTCTATTCTTTTCACTTTGGGAAGTTTTATATCTTGGGATATCCTCTTCCAAAGTGTGCTAGTACTATTCATCAAGTGTGGAAAAGTTAGAGGTTCATCAAGTCTTTAAGTTGGAATATGTTGTCTATGTTCAAGTGAAGCTAGACAAGGTAATATATCTCCATTTTAATGGCTGAAAATAGATATTTGAAGTGGTTGTGGATGATTAGGGTTAGATGAATCATGACCGTATGATGTTATTTCATGGGATTTGATGTTGTTTTGTGGTTGGTTGTTGAATCCATGTCAAACTATGCATAGAAATGCTTAAAATAAAACAAAGGGTTATTAATGGAACTAGGGCTAATCAACCAAGTGAGGTAAAAACATGTACACCACTTGTTTGATAAAATACCTAAGTGAAACTAGGGTTTTCAAGTGATTTAACGATGATTGGATCAATGAACAATGAGTGAAAGTTACAAAGAAAATCCATGGAACCATTATAAAGGCCATTCGGCCATATATTTTAAAATTAATAAGGATTAATGTTTGATCATAAAAATATGATTAAAGTTTGATTAGTATGTGGTTAATCAATGATTAATGTGGTTTATGATGATAGAAAAATGATGAATTAAATGAACCTAAGTATAGGTACAATTTGGCCTATATGTTTCAATTATGGTCAAAATTATATAATTGAATGTGTAAGAGTGGTTTAGTGTTCAATTGATAAAATAAATCAAGATGAAACATGGTTTAATTAGAATAAAATGATGAAAAGATCATTCAATACATTGACATGCCAATTCGGCTATATGGGAAATGTAATATAAGTGTTGAAGTTAATTTGATATCATGGTGAGTTATTGAATATGATAATGTGTAAGGTGAATTGAACTATTAAAGTTGTATAAAAAATGATGACAAATCATATAACCTAATGTGTAATGTGATGTTAACATGGAAGTTATAAGTTAACCTAATTTCAAGGTAATTGTGAATTAGGTCATATAGTATTATCAATTGGGTTAATTGGTAGTAAATAAATGGCACACAAAATGTATGAATTCATGAAGATGCAATTCGGCCATGATGATAAAGTGTGAGATATTCACTTGAGTTAGTGGTTTTAACTAGCTAATACTGGGTCTAATGACAAAGTATGGAATAAGTACTAAGACTAATGTGGTATGTTATAACACCTCATATATTTAAATGTGCATTTTAATATTATATTGTGAAATGAAAGTTGGTGGATTAGTGAAAATCCAAGAATTATGGCCAAAATGGGTATATAATTGGGCAAAATGGTAATTTGCCAACCGTGTGTTCTATGAGGCTAAAATACTGAGTTAGAGATTTCAAATGACAAAAGTAATACTGGAAATGGAATCAGGGTGGAAAATTGAGTGAATAGGCAAATTTGGGAAAAATTGATGAATAGTGATTTTTAAGTGTTAAAATACTGTGATGTGAGTGTACCGATAGGTGTGAAATTTTTATCAAGATTTTGGAGAAATAAAAATATGTCATGTGAATTTTTGGAAAAATGTGTAGATTAAGAATTTATGATCGGAATTTTTATCGGGACTAAAGTTAGATCGCGTGTGGGACCCGTGTGACCGAAGTCACTTGGCCCCACCCCTTTTCTTCCTTCTTTTCGCTTCTCTTTTTCTTCTCCCGTGCGCGCACAGCCCCTGCACAAGTGAGCCAAAATACCATTTTCTCTCCATTCTTCCCATTTCTTCATTTCTTCACCGAATCGCTTGATTTTGGTGTTGAAATCTATTGTAAACAACCTTCCAAAGCCATTGGTAACGCTTAGAAGCCTTGAATCCACCTCCTTGGCCGCGCTTTGAGCAAAATCAGATTCGACCCACTTGAGTTTTTGGAGTTTTCTTTGAGTTTTGATCTTCTAATGGTTTAGTGAAGCCTTGGTGGTGATCATACAACACATTGTGAGTATATTTGTGGTACTTTTGTGTTTGATTTCATAGATCTATGAATTTATGTTCTAAGCTTTGATTTTAGATGTGTGATGATAGAGAGCCCAAATGGAAAAATGCTATTAGATGAAAAGGCCTTAGAATCATGTTTGTAAGCTAGAAATGCTATGTTAATTTTTGGTGAAAAATATAGGTTTTTAACTTAGAGGAATTTGAGGAATTTTCATGAAAAATGAGTTTTGGTGTAATTTGGATTTGATGATTGTTGTAGGGTGCCTCACACAGACGGAATTGTGAAAAGTTAAATTGGAGCATACGTTTGGAACGGATTGCTCGTATTGAGGTAAACTCTTGGAACTTGGGTTTAATCCCTAGTGTGCTCCACCACACCTAGAGGAAGGTTGTGGTTGGATTATGTGGTTATGACATGATGTGATTGTGTGCTTGTATGCATATTGCTTGTATTTTGTGAAAATTGTTTGGTCACTGGCCAGTTGACGTGTGTTGGTTTGGACATCCGCTGGGTTTGTCCTACGGGAGAATGCCAGTTGGAGATGCCATGGTGTTGACTCTGGGAGCGACATCAGGATGATCCAAGCGGGGGACGTCCGCCGGATAGGGCTCATGAGGAGTTCCGGTTGGGTATTGCCATGGAGTCTTCTCAACCATGGGAGAGGCGCCAGGACTGTCTCGGGAGTTATATGATGGAGTCCTTGAACATGAATCCATGAGTGGATGTTCTTGGGTGTCTCCAGTTGGATGGTGATATTGTTTTACTTGCATATTACATTATGTCATATTTATACATTTTAGTGAGCCATGGAGTGGAGAGAGCCTCTAGCTCCATTGGTTTACTGAGATATATCCGTATATCTCACCCCGTGTTTGGGGGACCACATTTCAGGTCACTATGAGCCGGGAGGAGCTTCGGGCAAGAAGCCCGTGTAGTGGACATTGGATTGGCATGCGGTGCATTGGGATTGCATGACATTTTGGAGGAGTTATGGAGTGCACATAGAATACCATTAGTATTTTGAGACTTAGGTCATGAACATATTGCATGATGTTATTTCCATGCTTTTGGTTAGTGTTCATGATTATATGCTAAGTCTTGTTTATGTTTCATTATTCATGACATGGATAACTGTATATTTGAGTGAGCATGGGACTTGTCCATTGCCACATTCATAGCCTTGAAGTCTTGATGAGTAATGTTGTAAAAATGGTCCATATTTGCATGTAAATGGCCATTACTTTGAGGACTTTGTAAATGATGTTTAATCTAAGGAAAATGCATGATGGAAGGGCCTAGAGCCTACATTAGGACATGATTATGTGTTATGTGGAGTACCAAGGGGTTAGGGATGGATTACACACCCTTTTTGGGGCTTAAAATACTGTAATCTGTCATTTTGCTGCATAGTAATCGATTACCCAAGGCATGGTAATCGATTACCATGCAACAGGGGACGAAAAATTGGCTACTGTCTTCACTGGTAATCGATTACTGGCCTTTGGTAATCGATTACCATGTGAGGTAATCGATTACCCAAAGTTGGTAATCGATTACCAGAACAGAGGATTGAGAAAATTGGCTACTGCCTCATTTTTGACAGGTGGTAATCGATTACCACCCACTGGTAATCGATTACCACAGTGTAATTTTTGAAAATTCAGGTTTTTCTAGACTAAAAGAAAGGGGCTTAACTTGATGGGTAGAACTCCAAATGGTACGTGTTTTGAAACCACGCGTAGACAACGTAAAGGACTATAACTTGGTAAAATGGGAGAGCAAGATGGTGAGTCTAAATGAATTGAATAAAAAGGAAGGTGTATGATGTTAGTTTAATGTATGATTCCGCAAATTGCATTTACAATTATAGTGTGGTTTTAATTGATTACGGAAAATGTATTGATGTAAGAAAAGGAACATGTTAAAAGAAAAATTTGCCCGTAATTTAATTAATCTAATCACTGTGATTGTAACTGCGCTTAATATCATAATCAATGTTAACAATACCGGTGTACAACGGGCTATTACATTTTATGGTATCAGAGCAGTTTTGTTTAGGGAACTCTGATTGTTTGTGTATGTTGTATCTTGTGTGCCATAGCTATCTGTGAACTGTTTATGATTAATGTATATGTGATTCCTCAGTGTGGGTGTGATCAACTCATTCCTTTGTGTTACATGTACAGATATCATGAGTAGGGCACGAGGTCGCCGTGGGGCACGTGGTGCAGGTCCTTTGCCACCGGATCCGGTCACTGCAGTCCTGAATGCTCTGCAGGCGGAGACGGCTGCAAATAGAAATATGACTGAGAACCTGATGAAAACTAATCAGGATATGATGCAGGCCTTTATGGCTGAGATGAGGGCGGATAGAGGTCGTCCTAGGAGGGATAATTCACCTCCACACACGGCTACGGTGACTCCTACACCGACGCCATCTGTTACTCCTCAACAGGGGGAGAGTGGGGCTAGTCACCACACTGGTGAGGCTAGTCATCATACTACTACTGACCCGAGCTATGTTCCTGATCCGTCATCTGTTGCCCAATCTACTGGGGCTGCTGGACAGGTGCTTGATAATGCTGACGATGAGCGTAGGCTCATATCTTTTAGGAAACATAAGCCACCCGCATTTCTGGGGTCAAGGGACCCAAAGGAGGTCACTGCTTGGTTGAGGGGAATGGATAAGATTTTCCAGGTGATGAGATGCCAAGATCCGCAGAAGTTATTGTATTCTGTTTACATGCTGGAGGGGGATGCCCAAGAGTGGTGGGACAATGTGTCCCGCCCATTTGTTATTCAGGGTGAGGTTCTTACTTGGACTATGTTTGAAGGATTATTTCATGAAGAATATTTTCCCCGCGATGTTCGGGAGGCAAAGCAAGGTGAATTTGATAATTTGGTACAGGGAGTTATGACTGTGGATGCCTATGTGGCGAAATTTAATGAACTTGTCAAGTTTGCTAATTATGGGGGTACTCTACCTACTCCTGAGTTCTTGTCAGCTAAATTCCAAAGAGGGCTGAGTGAGAAAATTGCTAAGAGGATGTCTAACACTGCGGTAAGAAACTTTGCTGATTTGGTGACCCAATGCAAGAGGGTCGAGACTGTTTATGGGAGGTATCCAAAATCGGATAAGGTAAGAGAGCAAGAGGTTAAGAGGACACCTGGTCCTTCTGGTAATACAAATAGAGGAGGTTTCAATAATAATAACAGGGGTAGGGGGTTGCATGTGAGGCAGCCTCCTGGTCAGTTCAAGAGGGGTGGAAACACTGGTGGTGGAGGTGCTGCGAACAGATATCCTACCCCACAATGTGGGAAGTGTGGGAAATACCACAAAGGTGTGTGTGGTGCTGATCCGTCGGCTTGTTATAAATGTGGTCGGAATGGCCACTTTGCTAGAAATTGTCCATCTTCTTCGGGGCAGGCTGCGAATCTGCAGGCCTTGCCAGCAGCTACTACTATTGCTACTCCCATTGCTGTTGTTCCTACTGTGGGACGAGTTTATACTACAAATGCGCAACATACTCAAAAGGCTCCGAATTTGGTTAAAGGTATAATCTTCCTATCTAATGTTGATTTGTCTGTCTTATTTTATTCGGGAGCTACACATTCATTTGTGGCGGACTATGTGGCTAAGGCTTTGGACTTAAAGGTAACACGGATGGTTCCTCCGATGCGTATTACTACCGCTACAGGAGAGGTTAGTGAATCGTCTTGGATTTGTGAAGATGTGAAGTTCACTTATTTAGGCAGGGGTTACACCATTGATTTAATTATCTTACCCCTGGCCTCTGTCAATTTAATTTTGGGGATGGATTGGTTATCTCGGAACTGCGCAATGATTGATTGCTGCGGGAAGAGGTTGTTGCTATCTCACGAGAGGCCGTCTGTTTGTCCGTCTCTGTATTTGTCTGTGAGTCAAACTGTGAAAGCCTTGAAGGCTGGAGATTTGGGTTATGTCTTGTTGGGCGGATTGGTGGGGGACAAAAAGGAGGAGATTTCTGCTATTCCAGTTGTTAATGAGTTTGAGGATGTATTTCCGGATGAGATACCGGAATTCCCACCTGAGAGAGAGATTGAATTCTCGATTGATTTATTGCCTGGTGTGGGGCCGATCTCCTTGGCTCCATACCGGATGTCGCCACTTGAGTTGGCCGAGTTGAAGAAACACATTGAAGAATTGTCTGCGAAGAATTTTATTAGGCCGAGTGTGTCTCCGTGGGGAGCACCGGTGATATTTGTAAAGAAAAAGGATGGTAGCATGAGATTATGCACTGACTACCGACAGCTGAATAAAGTGACTATTAAGAACCGGTACCCATTACCGCGTATTGATGATTTACTAGATCAGTTGAGGGGTGCCTGTGTGTTTTCAAAGATTGATCTCCGGTCCGGATATCACCAGATTCGGATTAAACCGGAGGATGTACCTAAAACAGCTTTCCGATCCAGATATGGACATTTTGAATATCAAGTGATTCCTTTTGGACTTACTAATGCCCCGGCGGTGTTCATGGACTATATGAAACGCATTTTCAAACCGTTTTTGGACCAGTTTGTAATTGTTTTTATTGATGACATTTTGATCTACTCTAAGAGTAAGGAGGAGCACGTCGACCATTTGAGGACTGTGTTGCAGGTGTTGAAGGATAAAAAGTTATATGCTAAACCGTCTAAGTGTGAATTCTGGTTGTCTGAGGTGCAATTTTTGGGTCATGTTATTTCTGCAAGTGGTGTTGCGGTGGATCCAAGCAAGATTGAAGCGGTGAGCGACTGGGAACGACCTAAGACTGTGACAGAAATTAGAAGTTTTCTGGGGCTTGCTGGCTATTATCGCCGATTTATACAGGGATTTTCTGCAATGGTTCTACCGTTGACTCGATTGACACGAAAGGATACTCCTTTTGTGTGGACCCAGGAATGTGAGGACTGTTTTCTACTACTGAAAGAGAAATTGACCACTGCTCCGGTGTTGACTCTACCTGATCCGGAGGGTGAGTTTGTGTTATATTGTGATGCTTCTAAGAAAGGTTTAGGGAGCGTGCTGATGCAGGAAGGAAAAGTGATTGCGTATGCGTCTAGGCAGTTAAGGCCGCATGAAGAAAATTATCCGACGCATGACTTAGAATTGGCTGCTATTGTGTTTGCCTTGAAAATCTGGAGGCACTTTCTGTATGGGATGAAATTTGCTGTGTTCAGCGACCATAAAAGCTTGAAATATTTGTTTGATCAGAAGGAGCTGAATATGAGACAGCGTAGATGGGTTGAATTCCTGAAGGATTATGACTTTGAGCTGAAATACCACCCGGGAAAGGCTAATGTTGTGGCAGATGCATTGAGTAGGAAGTCTGTTAACTTATCTCATATGATGATGTGGGACAATGAAGTGATTGAGCAATTCCGTGATATGAAAATAACGGATTTCTTTGCAGGAAGAATGTGTGATATGGAATTGACTCGAGTTGAGAACGAGCTGCACGAGAAGATTAAAGAGACTCAGATTCACAATGAAAGTATAAAGTATTTGAAAGGCCAGAGTGGCATATCTGTTAATGAACAGGGATTGTTGTTATATCAGGGCAGGATTGTTGTGCCCAAGGAACTTGCAGAGGAAGTTATGACTGAGGCCCACAAGGGTCAATATGCTATCCACCCAGGTGCCACAAAGATGTACCAAGATTTGAAAGTGAAGTTCTGGTGGCCTGGGATGAAAAGGGATGTTGCCGAGTACGTGTCTAAGTGCTTGGTGTGTCAGAAAGTGAAAATAGAGCATCAGAAACCTGCTGGATTACTTCAGCCGCTGGATATACCTGAATGGAAATGGGAAAGTATTTCAATGGATTTCGTTGAGGGACTGCCGCGAACTCAAGCTGGTTATGATTCGATTTGGGTTATTGTGGACCGACTCACGAAGTCGGCACATTTTCTACCAGTGCGAGTGGATTACACCACAGAGAAGTTGGCTACACTGTACGTAAAGGAGATTGTTAGACTCCATGGGATACCGATTAGCATTGTTAGTGATCGGGACCCGAAGTTTACTTCACGATTTTGGGGAGCTTTGCAGCAGGCTTTTGGCACTCAGCTTCGACTGAGCACTGCCTATCACCCGCAGACTGATGGTCAGACTGAGAGGACCATACAGACACTTGAGGATATGCTGAGAGCTTGCACTTTGGAACAGGGTAATGCTTGGGATAAGTACTTACCATTGGTGGAATTTTCTTATAATAACAGTTTTCATTCCAGTCTGGGTATGGCACCGTATGAGGTTTTGTATGGCAGGAGGTGTCGTACGCCCACTTGTTGGACTGAGGTAGGCGATAAAGAAAGATTTGGTCCCGATTTTGTGCAGGAAACAATGGTGCAAATTGAAATGATCAGAGAAAAATTGAAACAAGCACAGAATCGGCAGAAAAGTTACTATGACAATAAGCATAGACCGTTGGAATTTGAGGAAGGTGACCATGTTTTCGTACGTTTGTCGCCGGTCACAGGTGTTGGCCGTGCGTTGGGTGTGAGGAAGCTGAGTCCACGATTCATTGGGCCGTATCAAATTATGAAAAAAATAGGATTGGTGGCCTATCAGCTTGCCTTACCCCCTCAGTTGTCTAATTTACATGATGTTTTTCATGTGTCGCAGTTGCGACGTTATGTTCCGGACGAATCACATGTGGTGATGCCGGATAATATTGAAATCCGGGAGAACTTGAAGACTCCCATCGGTCCTATTGCAGTATTGGATCGCAGTGAAAAGCGATTGAGAAGTAAAGTGATTCCCATGCTGAAGATTCAGTGGGAAGGCCGCACACCTGAGGAGGCTACTTGGGAGCGGGAGGACGAGATTCTCCGGCTGTATCCTGAGTTAGCGAGCAGGTATGATTTAATTTTGCGGACAAAATTTCAAAAAGGTGGGGTGAATATAACACCTCATATATTTAAATGTGCATTTTAATATTATATTGTGAAATGAAAGTTGGTGGATTAGTGAAAATCCAAGAATTATGGCCAAAATGGGCAAAAAGGGCAAAATGGTAATTTGCCAACCGTGTGTTCTGAGGCTAAAATACTGAGTTAGAGATTTCAAATGACAAAAGTAATACTGGAAATGGAATCAGGGCGGAAAATTGAGTGAATAGGCAAATTTGGGAAAAATTGATGAATAGTGATTTTTAAGTGTTAAAATACTGTGATGTGAGTGTACCGATAGGTGTGAAATTTTTATCAAGATTTTGGAGAAATAAAAATATGTCATGGACTGGAAAAATGTGTAGATTAAGAATTTATGATCGGAATTTTTATCGGGACTAAAGTTAGATCGCGTGTGGGACCCGTGTGACCGAAGTCACTTGGCCCCACCCCTTTTTCTTCTTTCTCGCTTCTCTTTTTCTTCTCCATTCTCGCGCACAGCCCCTGCACAAGTGAGCCAAAATACCATTTTCTCTCCATTCTTCCCATTTCTTCATTTCTTCACCGAATCGCTTGATTTTGGTGTTGAAATCTATTGTAAACAACCTTCCAAAGCCATTGGTAACGCTTAGAAGCCTTGAATCCACCTCCTTGGCCGCGCTTTGAGCAAAATCAGATTCGACCCACTTGAGTTTTTGGAGTTTTCTTGGAGTTTTGATCTTCTAATGGTTAGTGAAGCCTTGGTGGTGATCATACAACACATTGTGAGTATATTTGTGGTACTTTTGTGTTTGATTTCATAGATCTATGAATTTATGTTCTAAGCTTTGATTTTAGATGTGTGATGATAGAGAGCCCAAATGGAAAAATGCTATTAGATGAAAAGGCCTTAGAATCATGTTTGTAAGCTAGAAATGCTATGTTAATTTTTGGTGAAAAATATAGGTTTTTAACTTAGAGGAATTTGAGGAATTTTCATGAAAAATGAGTTTTGGTGTAATTTGGATTTAATGATTGTTGTAGGGTGCCTCACACAGTCGGGATTGTGAAAAGTTAAATTGGAGCATACGTTTGGAACGGATTGCTCGTATTGAGGTAAACTCTTGGAACTTGGGTTTAATCCCTAGTGTGCTCCACCACACCTAGTGGAAGGTCGTGGTTGGATTATGTGGTTATGACATGATGTGATTGTGTGCTTGTATGCATATTGCTTGTATTTTGTGAAAATTGTTTGGTCACTGGCCAGTTGACGTGTGTTGGTTTGGACATCCGCTGGGTTTGTCCTACGGGAGAATGCCAGTTGGAGATGCCATGGTGTTGACTCTGGGAGCGACATCAGGATGATCCAAGCGGGGGACGTCCGCCGGATAGGGCTCATGAGGAGTTCCGGTTGGGTATTGCCATGGAGTCTTCTCAACCATGGGAGAGGCGCCAGGACTGTCTCGGGAGTTATATGATGGAGTCCTTGAACATGAATCCATGAGTGGATGTTCTTGGGTGTCTCCAGTTGGATGGTGATATTGTTTTACTTGCATATTACATTATGTCATATTTATACATTTTAGTGAGCCATGGAGTGGAGAGAGCCTCTAGCTCCATTGGTTTACTGAGATATATCCGTATATCTCTCCCCGTGTTTGGGGGACCACATTTCAGGTCACTATGAGCCGGGAGGAGCTTCGGGCAAGAAGCCCGTGTAGTGGACATTGGATTGGCATGCGGTGCATTGGGATTGCATGACATTTTGGAGGAGTTATGGAGTGCACATAGCATACCATTAGTATTTTGAGACTTAGGTCATGAACATATTGCATGATGTTATTTCCATGCTTTTGGTTAGTGTTCATGATTATATGCTAAGTCTTGTTTATGTTTCATTATTCATGACATGGATAACTGTATATTTGAGTGAGCATGGGACTTGTCCATTGCCACATTCATAGCCTTGAAGTCTTGATGAGTAATGTTGTAAAAATGGTCCATATTTGCATGTAAATGGCCATTACTTTGAGGACTTTGTAAATGATGTTTAATCTAAGGAAAATGCATGATGGAAGGGCCTAGAGCCTACATTAGGACATGATTATGTGTTATGTGGAGTACCAAGGGGTTAGGGATGGATTACACACCCTTTTTGGGGCTTAAAATGCTGTAATCTGTCATTTTGCTGCATAGTAATCGATTACCCAAGGCATGGTAATCGATTACCATGCAACAGGGGACGAAAAATTGGCTACTGTCTTCACTGGTAATCGATTACTGGCCTTTGGTAATCGATTACCATGTGAGGTAATCGATTACCCAAAGTTGGTAATCGATTACCAGAACAGAGGATTGAGAAAATTGGCTACTGCCTCATTCTTGACAGGTGGTAATCGATTACCACCCACTGGTAATCGATTACCACAGTGTAATTTTCGAAAATTCAGGTTTTTCTAGACTAAAAGAAAGGGGCTTAACTTGATGGGTAGAACTCCAAATGGTACGTGGTTTGAAACCACGCGTAGACAACGTAAAGGACTATAACTTGGTAAAATGGGAGAGCAAGATGGTGAGTCTAAATGAATTGAATAAAAAGGAAGGTGTATGATGTTAGTTTAATGTATGATTCCGCAAATTGCATTTACAATTATAGTGTGGTTTTAATTGATTACGGAAAATGTATTGATGTAAGAAAAGGAACATGTTAAAAGAAAAATTTGCCCGTAATTTAATTAATCTAATCACTGTGATTGTAACTGCGCTTAATATCATAATCAATGTTAACAATACCGGTGTACAACGGGCTGTTACATTTTATGGTATCAGAGCAGTTTTGTTTAGGGAACTCTGATTGTTTGTGTATGTTGTATCTTGTGTGCCATAGCTATCTGTGAACTGTTTATGATTAATGTATATGTGATTCCTCAGTGTGGGTCTGATCAACTCATTCCTTTGTGTTACATGTACAGATATCATGAGTAGGGCACGAGGTCGCCGTGGGGCACGTGGTGCAAGTCCTTTGCCACCGGATCCGGTCACTGCAGTCCTGAATGCTCTGCAGGCGGAGACGGCTGCAAATAGAAATATGACTGAGAACCTGATGAAAACTAATCAGGATATGATGCAGGCCTTTATGGCTGAGATGAGGGCGGATAGAGGTCGTCCTAGGAGGGATAATTCACCTCCACACACGGCTACGGTGACTCCTACACCGACGCCATCTGTTACTCCTCAACAGGGGGAGAGTGGGGCTAGTCACCACACTGGTGAGGCTAGTCATCATACTACTACTGACCCGAGCTATGTTCCTGATCCGTCATCTGTTGCCCAATCTACTGGGGCTGCTGGACAGGTGCTTGATAATGCTGACGATGAGCGTAGGCTCATATCTTTTAGGAAACATAAGCCACCCGCATTTCTGGGGTCAAGGGACCCAAAGGAGGTCACTGCTTGGTTGAGGGGAATGGATAAGATTTTCCAGGTGATGAGATGCCAAGATCCGCAGAAGTTATTGTATTCTGTTTACATGCTGGAGGGGGATGCCCAAGAGTGGTGGGACAATGTGTCCCGCCCATTTGTTATTCAGGGTGAGGTTCTTACTTGGACTATGTTTGAAGGATTATTTCATGAAGAATATTTTCCCCGCGATGTTCGGGAGGCAAAGCAAGGTGAATTTGATAATTTGGTACAGGGAGTTATGACTGTGGATGCCTATGTGGCGAAATTTAATGAACTTGTCAAGTTTGCTAATTATGGGAGTACTCTACCTACTCCTGAGTTCTTGTCAGCTAAATTCCAAAGAGGGCTGAGTGAGAAAATTGCTAAGAGGATGTCTAACACTGCGGTAAGAAACTTTGCTGATTTGGTGACCCAATGCAAGAGGGTCGAGACTGTTTATGGGAGGTATCCAAAATCGGATAAGGTAAGAGAGCAAGAGGTTAAGAGGACACCTAGTCCTTCTGGTAATACAAATAGAGGAGGTTTCAATAATAATAACAGGGGTAGGGGGTTGCATGTGAGGCAGCCTCCTGGTCAGTTCAAGAGGGGTGGAAACACTGGTGGTGGTGGTGCTGCGAACAGATATCCTACCCCACAATGTGGGAAGTGTGGGAAATACCACAAAGGTGTGTGTGGTGCTGATCCGTCGGCTTGTTATAAATGTGGTCGGAATGGCCACTTTGCTAGAAATTGTCCATCTTCTTCGGGGCAGGCTGCGAATCTGCAGGCCTTGCCAGCAGCTACTACTACTGCTACTCCCATTGCTGTTGTTCCTACTGTGGGACGAGTTTATACTACAAATGCGCAACATACTCAAAAGGCTCCGAATTTGGTTAAAGGTATAATCTTCCTATCTAATGTTGATTTGTCTGTCTTATTTGATTCGGGAGCTACACATTCATTTGTGGCGGACTATGTGGCTAAGGCTTTGGACTTGCCTATTCACACTTATCGGTACACTCATACCGCAGTATTTTACACTAAAAATCAATATTCATCAATTTTTCATGAATTTGCCTATTCACTCAATTTTTCGCCCTGAGTCCGTTTCCGACATTATTTTTGTCATATGAAGTCTCCAACTCAATTTTTATGCCTAGGGATACGTGGTTGGTAATTTACCATTTTGCCCTTTTTGCCCATTTTGGCCTTAATCCTCGGATTTTCACTAATCCATCAATTTTAATTTCACATTTTAATACAAAACACACATTTAAATTTATGAGGTGTTATAATTATTGTTTTTCACAGTTATCTGCTACCTCTTGTGGCATCTCTTCTATAACAACCATCACGATCAAAATAGATGACATTGTATTACATAAGTGTTTAAGTGAATTAAACATGTGTTCAAGGAAACAGTGAGCGGTAAATCATGTAATTGACATGATAAATAAATTGAGAATACAATTCATGCCAGACAAGTCTAACAGGACCCAAGCGTAAGTATAAAAATATATTTGAGGACATAGATGTCATTATGGTAATAGTTATGGTTAGTTTGGTAATTAACCAAAACTAGGTCAAAACTTAAATAAGATGGTTTAATTAAATTGTGTGGCAAATTTCATCGTATTAAAGTGTATTTAATCTAATTAGATGGTGTCTAGATTAGTTCCTAAAATTAGGCCAAATTTAGATTAAAAAGTAACCAACAAGAATTGGTATAGGTTAAATTGCTTGGAAAGTTAATGAAATTGACAATGTAACTTAACTTTGTGAATTTCCTCTTAAATTTTTGATTCATAGGTAATTCATATGCATCTATAGATTCTTAATTACTAGAAGGTCAAGGTTGCTTATAAATGAACCAATAGCAATCAAGGTTGAAAAGTCTTGAAAGAATGGACAAATGAGAGTGAAGTGTGAATATTCAAAAGATGACAAGTAGATAGTTAAGTGAGAAAGCTACATCCAAGTCGATTTGCTTCTTGAATTAGTATCCCGCGCCACTTTCTTTCATTTGGAGATGTTAAGTAGTCAATTAAGTACTATAGGATTTTAGCATGAAGGTTACAAGTCAAAATAAGTGGCTAAGTGAAGAAGATACATGTATTTAGTCATTCTTTTCCTTCATAAGTCGGCAACCTCATTGAGGAATATATCCCAGGCTCACTTCTTCTTCCTTTTCTTCTCCATAAGGTCGTGAACTTGCTAGGGAAAAAGGCAAGGAAGTTCAAGGAGATTTAGGTAAAACTAGAGAAAACCTATTACACAAAACTTTAGGTCTTGTGATCCTAAATCTCTATTCTTTTCACTTTGGGAAGTTTTATATCTTGGGATATCCTCTTCCAAAGTGTGCTAGTACTATTCATCAAGTGTGGAAAAGTTAGAGGTTCATCAAGTCTTTAAGTTGGAATATGTTGTCTATGTTCAAGTGAAGCTAGACAAGGTAATATATCTCCATTTTAATGGCTGAAAATAGATATTTGAAGTGGTTGTGGATGATTAGGGTTAGATGAATCATGACCGTATGATGTTATTTCATGGGATTTGATGTTGTTTTGTGGTTGGTTGTTGAATCCATGTCAAACTATGCATAGAAATGCTTAAAATAAAACAAAGGGTTATTAATGGAACTAGGGCTAATCAGCCAAGTGAGGTAAAAACATGTACACCACTTGTTTGATAAAATACCTAAGTGAAACTAGGGTTTTCAAGTGATTTAACGATGATTGGATCAATGAACAATGAGTGAAAGTTACAAAGAAAATCCATGGAACCATTATAAAGGCCATTCGGCCATATATTTTAAAATTAATAAGGATTAATGTTTGATCATAAAAATATGATTAAAGTTTGATTAGTATGTGGTTAATCAATGATTAATGTGGTTTATGATGATAGAAAAATGATGAATTAAATGAACCTAAGTATAGGTACAATTTGGCCTATATGTTTCAATTATGGTCAAAATTATATAATTGAATGTGTAAGAGTGGTTTAGTGTTCAATTGATAAAATAAATCAAGATGAAACATGGTTTAATTAGAATAAAATGATGAAAAGATCATTCAATACATTGACATGCCAATTCGGCTATATGGGAAATGTAATATAAGTGTTGAAGTTAATTTGATATCATGGTGAGTTATTGAATATGATAATGTGTAAGGTGAATTGAACTATTAAAGTTGTATAAAAAATGATGACAAATCATATAACCTAATGTGTAATGTGATGTTAACATGGAAGTTATAAGTTAACCTAATTTCAAGGTAATTGTGAATTAGGTCATATAGTATTATCAATTGGGTTAATTGGTAGTAAATAAATGGCACACAAAATGTATGAATTCATGAAGATGCAATTCGGCCATGATGATAAAGTGTGAGATATTCACTTGAGTTAGTGGTTTTAACTAGCTAATACTGGGTCTAATGACAAAGTATGGAATAAGTACTAAGACTAATGTGGTATGTCATGAACTGTCAAGTGATAAGAGAATTGTCAAGTGAAAGAGAACTGTCAAGCTCATTAAAAGAGTTATTGAGTAGGTAATTGAATTAACATATGATATGTTGATTGCTTGAATTACAAGTAATATGTTTAATTGATAATTAGTGGTAATTTTATAAATGATGCCAGAGTATAGAATCAGACGAAGTAAATGGACGTAAAGTGTACAAGTAACTTGGACTGCAACTTAATAGCAGGGAAAACTGAACAGGTAATTTTTTGGTTTAGGAGCTTTCTTCAGTATGATGTTCCACCGTACTCGGGTGGATTATGGCTGATGGAAATAACTAATATGAATGTTAGAACTTAGCATAGTTGCATTCATATCAGATCAATATGTATATAATTGATATACTGTAAATGATATGGTTTAATGTAATTTGATTTAATCTGTCGTAATTAATTGTTCTATGATTTGATATGTATGAGTGGATATTATGAATGTTAGAACTTAGCATAATTGCATTTATATGGGATCAATACGTATGATATACTATAAATGATATGATTTAATGTAATTTGATTTAATTTGTCGTAATTAATTGTTCTATGATTTGATGTGTGTGAGTGGATATAGTTGTATTTGATCTGCTGTAATTAAATGCAAGGTGATTTGATGTGCTGTTATTAAGTGTATTATGTTTGATCTAATATATGCATTTTATGTGTATGTTGGATATGATTTCTATATTCGATGTGTTGTGTTTGATTTGTTATATGAAATTGATGTGTTGTATTCGAGGTGCTGTGATGTGAGTATTTCAATATATTTTATTGGAATTGACGTGAGCTGTGAAAATGTTGTGATGTGATTAATCTGATATAAGATTAATGGATAGTGTATTGGAATTGATGTGAGCGGTTGAAATTGATGTGTGTGCGTGTGTGTGTGTGTGTGTGTGTATATATATATATAATATGAATTCCAATACGAGGCCAATGAGTATTTTGGTTGTACAAGTTGAGTGCATCCGGATAATGGGTGGCTCTGGTGGAATATAATTAGTTATTACCGTGAACGCATCCAGTCATCTACAATCGATAGGATATGCTGATTAATGTGAATGCATCCGGTCATCATACATCATAAAGTTCTGATGAATATGATTATTATGAATTTTTGATGAATTCTGATTAATGTGAGTTGCTAATAACTTTGGTTGATATGAGCTTTTGGAATAATGATGTGAAATAATTGATAGGATAGTTAATCAAAGTATAAATTGTTAGAGAAATAAAGCATGATATTATATATGAGTATGATTGTTTGATGGTGTAAAATATCTAACTATATTATTATGAGACTCTAATGTTATCTATGTTCTGGAATCTGACGTGTTACACAGAAAGTGAATTCGTGGGTGGAGACTTCTCCATAAACCCTAAGCTTACTGAGATAGTTGAATCTCACCCCGTTTGGGGAACATATTTCAGGTACATTTGTAGTTGATTTTCGTACGAGAGGCAAGAAGCTGGTGTTGGATGATTAGTATGGTTACTAGAGTGGACTGATAGATGCATGTTTTGATGACTGTCTGTATTCATGTTTTGATGTAACATGACCAGTGTGCGATCATACAAATGTATATAGTGTAATTATTCTTTTTGAAAGGCATATGTAGCCTATGTATGTATTTGTATAAAGCTAATAGAGATCCATGTAAGTATGCCTGTACTTAATGATGTGTGATGTTAGGTTAATAGAAATGGCACGGAGCCATCTTTCGATGTTGTTCATATATTGGATTGGAGTTGTCTTCCTATCAGGTGTTGAATATTAAGTGGGAGTACAATCCCTGGAATAGTCCAATAAACAATGGTTATGCTATCAAATTTTATAGAAAACGTAGAGGAACTACCTCTGACTTTGGTGTGCTATATCCCACTTAACTCTTGGTTAAATGAGGTGTGTGAGTTATCATTTTGAAGATTAGGATGTCCTCAATTTTTCCTAAAATATGGGACCATAATGAGTCGTAGATCATGCGCAGTTTTCAATTAAAAGATGACTGCCCAATATCGTGAATTAGAGTGCAACCTTTGTTTGCAATTTTTAAAATTTCATAACTCCTTTGTTTCTTACGAAATAAGGCTTATGATATATTAAATTAAAGGTATATGTGTCTAATATAATCTATTAAAATTTGAGAGAAAACAGATTGGTAGAACTCCTGTAGTTACAAAAGAAGTGAAGGTGCTTAGATCCTCTATTCGCTATATATTGTCAGTTTTGAACAATTAACTTACGATACCTTATTGAAAATCTTAGAGAGTGTGGTTTAACATACTAAAATTTGAGAATTTATGGACATGTAGTCTATTCTCAGTTTTGAAAAAACTGAAGGTAACTTTGATTTCCTAAGTGTAAAATGTGTAGTTGAGCTTTGATAGTTTATGAGAATCTCTTAGCAACCTTGGATAAATTTTACAAAACATATATAATGTAGTTTATATTTTTCACAATAAATTATGGGATATGATTACAGTTTTGGATTTTTGTCAAATACGGTTGGTTTAAAATGAAAACATTGTTTAAAAAAGGAAATTTTTTTACCGTAGTTTAATTCAACTTCTGTGTTTGGAACTGTTTTTAATATCCTATGTAATGTTAACATATCGGTCCGGAACGGGGTGTTACATCTTCCATAAACCCCCACTATAGTACGAATCCTACATACAAATTTCAACCTTAGTTGA
>JAVKPL010006254.1:0-25991 GCA_032173675.1 Gastrolobium villosum
TCCCACGTGTTATTTCGATCAATGGCTTCTATATCCTCATCCATGGCGTCTTGCCATTTCTTATCTCGGATGGCTTCTTCAAAGCTTATATTCTCAGAATCTGCAAGAAGACAAACAAAATGTACCTCACTTGTTGACTCATATATGTCCTGTATGCTCCGCATCCTGGGTTGTCGTACCTCGTCTTCATCATCAGAAGCTTCAGGACTTGCCGGGTTGATAATTTATGTTGAGATTCCGCCTTCAAAGTTTACCTCAGGAAGAAGAATTGTTCCAATCCCACTCATTTGCTTCATTGAGCTTTACATCTCTGCTTACTATGACTTTCTTGTTGACGGGGTCAAACAGCTTATACCCATTTGTTTTTTCATCATATCCAATAAAAACATATTTTTTGCTTTTATCCTCGAGCTTGGTTCTGAGCTGGTCCAGTATGTGTGCATAAGCTACACTGCCAAAAACTCTGAGATGAGCCACTGAAGGCTTTTGACCGCTCCATGCTTCCTGTGGAGTTTTATCATCCAAGCTCGAATGTGGACATCGGTTCTGCACATACACAGCACACTGCACAGCTTCGCCCAAAACTCCTTCGGCATCCTTTTGTTCTTAAGACATGACCGAACCATGTTAGAAAATAGTCCGGTTCTTCCTTTCAGTGACGCCATTCTGTTGTGGTGAGTATGGTGCTGTTAGAAACCTCTTTATCCCCTGTTCCTCACAAAACGACATAAACGCTGTTGAAATATATTCCCCACCTCTGTCAGACCGCATCGATTTGATATAGCTTCCTGTTGCCTTCTCAATCATCACCTTGAACCTTTTGAACACATCAAACACCTCGGACTTCTCCTTCAGAAAGTAAACCCAAGTTTTCCGTGAGAAATCATCAATAAAGGAAATAAAATACTTCTTACCGCTGGGTCTACACAAGTCGGTATGTATTAGTTCCAGAGGTTTCTTAGCCCGGAATCTTGCCATCTTCTGAAACGTGGTCCTGGCATGCTTGCCAAGTACACAACTCTCACAAAACTTTCCTTCAAAGTTGATGCCAGGTAACCCTTCCACCATCTTCTTCTTTTGCCAACTCGGTTAGACCACCATAATGTAGGTGACCAAACCGGAGATGCCAAAGTGACGCCTTATCTTCCACCTCGGCTTGTAAACATTCAACCTGTACACATTACAAATTCAGTTTATACATACGATTCTTACCCATTTGAACTCGGACTATCAGCCGACCTCGCTCATCTTTCAAATACAATACCCGGTCTTTCATAATAACCGAGTAACCTTTCTCCATCAGTTGACCCATGCTTAAAATATTGCTTTTTAGGTCGGGTACATAGTACACATCTCGAATTGAGCCAATTAACCATTCCTTTTGTAGGAAACAGATCGTACCTCGGCCTTTTACCTCAACCTTTGAGGCATCCCCGAACGAAACATGTCTGGTTTCCACCTTTCTCATCTCCTTGAAGAAGTGCTTATGTCCGCACATGTGGTTGCTCGCACCCGTATCAGGGGTTCCGACTTCATTCATCATCTGGACTTCCTTCACTGTGTGTCATTAACAAGACACCATCCTTCATCTCGCCTTCTGTGGCTAGGTTGGACGTTTCCTCCACCTTTTTCTCATCTCTGCATTCTCTTGCGAAATGTCCGACTTTGCCACAGTTGTAACATTTGTCCGAGTTACAATCTTTTGCAACTTGACCAAATTTTCCACATTTGTAACACTCGATGTTTGAATAGTGTGACCGACCTCCTCGTCGACTCCAGTTTTGTTGATTTGACTGTCCTACCTCATCACTATACACTTCTTGACTTCGGCCTCGACCTCTACCACCACGGCTAGTACCTCGTCCACCGCGGCCACGTCCTCTACCTCGAAAATTTTGAGAATAGAGCATCTTCTCATCTTTAATTGTTGTTTTGGTCTGAAGTGCCTGCTCAAGAGTTTCCTCCTTCTTCTTCTTTCTTTGTTCATGCGCTTCAAGGGAACCCGCCAACTCGTCAATGGTGAATGTAGACAGGTCCTTGGACTCCTCTATGGCACAAACCACGTTTTCGAACTGGTCTGTTAAAGATCTCAAGATTTTCTCCACCACTCTGGTGTCAGGTATATCTTCTCCATTCCGTTTTAACTGGTTCACAATTCCTTGAACCCGGGCAACGAACCCGGATACTCCTTCCGTGTCCTTCATCTTCATTCCCTCCAACTCGGCACGAAGGGTTTGAAGCCGGACTTGTTTAACCCGGTTAGCTCCTCTATAGACATTTGCCAAGATGTCCCAGGCTGCCTTTGAGGTCTCACAATTTGCTATCTTCTTGAATCCGGATTCGTCTACAGCTCGGAAGAGCATGAATAACACCAACTTGTCTTTTGCACGCGTCTCTTTCAACGCTTTGGTTTGAGCCGCCGAATGGCCTCCAGTGTCCTGTGGTTCTACAAAACATGCTTGAACATTCTCCCAAGCGTCCTGGGATCCGAGAAGAGCCTTCATCTGGATGCTCCAATTCTCGTAGTTCTCCTTCGTCAACTTAGGTAGTGTCATATCACTCCTTCTCTCCATAGCTCTGATACCAATTTGTGGTATCACTATAATGTAGAACTTAAAATAAAAACAACTATTTTCTTGTGGAGAACAAAACTTGTATTTCTCTTTTTTCTGTGATATTTTGCTTACAATATGGATTAGTTTATATATACAGTAGATTGTCTTTTCATGAACCAAACATTAAATTAGCCATAAACCACAAAACTAAACTTCCAACTCTTGGCCTCTCATTTTCTTCTAACTCTTGGCCTTTCACTTTCTCACAACTCTTGGCCTTTCACTTACCTAAACACAAGACTGCTTAATTAAGACTATTAAATATAAAACTAACAAACCATTTAAAGTTTATTCAACAAGAATCACATTCAAGCCAGAAATTATTCGGATACAACTTAGAGTTCACATAAGCACTCACATATTGATGCATATATATGTTTTAAACCAGATGAAGCATATACATAGAATAATAGTAAATAAATTGGTGATGTTAACCTCCTTTAGGGTGGATGGTATACCAAGTCTGGATGAAGGTGAGAACAAGAGCGAGCGTGGCAGCCAACAAGGCAATAACGGTCCAGGGTGATCTCAAATAGTTTTTGTAAGCCTCTTCTATCCAGCCCAATACTCTGATCTTGCCACGCCTGGACTCTAAATGGTCTTCAATCTGGTCTCTTATATGAGCAAATCTAGGCGTTTCGGGTACCAATAAAAAGTCCATTTGATTAAAGAGATCCGCAACCTGTTTGTCACTAGCAAGTTCGTTGCGAAGGATGCCAGCATGCCTGAGCTCCTTCACGTCCTCTGGGTCATCAATGAGAGAGCTAAGGAAAACTAAGTGTGAGCTAATCTCGTAGTTGTTGCGAAAGTCTGGGCACATCTCGTAGGCAATGAGGTTGAAGAAAATGAGAGCTGTTGAGCCATCCACAATAATCTCAGGAAGTTCTAGCTGTCCATTCTTGAAGATGGGATAGAAAGATATATCTTTCCTTTTCCGAATTCGAATCCCCGCTGCTCTGAGCTCCCTTATGGTTCCAATCCTGTATTTTCTGAGGCGCAGGGATCTCCGCCGTTTGGGTATTATGATTTGGTCTTGGTCCCTCGCCAAGAGTGCCCTCCTCAAATAGTCTAAAAGATGAAATGGGTCTTCCTCGTCTTGGTCATCTACTTCAACTGTTACACTGTGATTGTGCTCTGCCGACACTTCTTCCCTAACCATAACCATACTTGTAGTATTTGTTCTGGTTCTGGATGGTGCCTCAACAATACCATGAATTTCAAGGAAATTGAGCATGCATCTTTTTAGCCTGGCTTTATCATCTCCGCATAACAGCTTGAGCACTTTGTAGGGAATTTGGTTCCCCAAGATGAGCATATCCTGATGCACCTGCACAAGACCGTCAATGCTAACCTCGAGTTCTTCTGGATTATCAGAATCGACAGATTTGTCCAACACTTGGAGCAAGGAACACCCAGCCACCACCAACAATTTTGTGTATGACAATTTGTGCTCATCTTTTGACGAGCAATTACTTGTGAATAGTTGCAATAGTTCTTCGAGGTGAGCAGTAATTCTTTCAAGTAAACAAGCGAAGGTTTGACTGGTTTGCTGAAGAAACATTGCTGTCCATCTAACCATGTATTCCTGTCCGTGCGGCGGGGTAGTAGTCTGTTTTCGCTTTAATGGACGAAATGAAATGAACTGAGGCTCGTAGAATTTTCGGCAGTCTACCAATTGCTCCATATAAGTTGGAAACTCTGCTATCATGGGCACGGAAACTTCACCAATGCCTCTCCTAAGTACTTCTTCCGGTTGATGTAGCATCTCAAACATCTCATTCCACGTCGGCGGGTTCATTTTTCTGAATATCTTGTGAACGAAATGGAGATGGAACAATATCTTGTGATCAAAGATATTGATGGGCTAATTACGAATAGCTACTTTTATGTCTTAAAATAATTGTTTTTTATAAAAGTTTAAAATATTTGTCTTTTAACTTTTATGTTTTTTTACAAACTATAATTTTTAGTTTAAAAAGAATAGATATTTAATTTTTTATATGACTTATATTTTTTAAAAACAACAGACAGCCAAATAGGTTTTAATGTAAAAGTGTTTTTTTTCCTAAAAAAAAATAAAACATTTTTATTTTAAAGTGCATTTGGATACTGCTTTTAAAGAAGCAGAAGTCATAAAAAAAGTCAAAAATCTACTTCTTTTCAGAAGTTAAAATTTTTAGCTTCTCAAAAAAGCAAAAGTCACAAGTCAATTTTTTTTTCAAAAAATAAATTTTTAAAAAAAATTAAATAGTTTTAACTTTTATATAAAGTATTTTTAAAATAAGGAAGATATAAAAGTAACTTTTTTAGAATGCAATCCAAACTGATGTTGAACACATCCGAGGCAAAGTCTTCTTCTTTTTTAAGAAAAAAAAAAAAAACAAAAGAATGAAAATGTGAATGGGACCGTTAAACTTTGAATGAGAACGATTGCCAGTTGCCCAACCCTACTTACGTCTGTGATTGGTCAATCCCCCCGTGTCCCCCGTAGAAACAGACAGGGACTGACCATATTTTCATAGACCAGGGGAAGCTTTTTAAAACACTTTTCAAAGGAACGCAAAACGAGGGCCATCCCGTCCCCCGTAGAAACAGACAGGGACTGACCATATTTTCATAGACCAGAGGAAGCTTTTTAAAACACTTTTCAAAGGAACGCAAAACGAGGGCCATCTTAAAATATCACATCAAGTTGGTTTTTATTATGTTCTAACAATCCAATGTATTGTTGATTTTTCATTTTAAAAATCAAGTTTGGAATCAAATTTTTAAAATAATATAGGATAAAAAAATGAGAATCCAAACAACTCCTATTTTGTCGTTTAATTTTCAAAAATATAAAACTATTTTCTACAACTAAAATCATATAAGGGGACAGTTATATTTATCAATTTATCATCAGGTAAGTTTACCACTCTTACAACTAATCTTATCACCGTTATATTAGAATTAAATCTAACGGTTAATAATCATCTCTTATAATCCTAATTCTCACTCTCTCATCCCTTCTCTGTCTCTCTCTAGGTTTGAGATCTGCACATCTCATCCTCTCTCATCCCCTCTTTGTCTCTGTAGGTTTGAGATCTGTACATCTCTTCCTCCAAATTTTTCTGAATTCAAATTTCTATTCCTTTAGTCCATTTGTATATAATTTCTGTGGAACTAAAGTTGTTTTAATCATGATCAACATACATTGGAAGAATTATTTATAAAGTGTTATGTCTGAAAGACAGAAATGTCCCACCGGTGGCTGGTATATTTTATGTAGGATCAAGTTGCCCTCTCTCAGGTATCTATGAATGAGACACCCTTGAGGGTAGGCTGATCACTGTGCACAATAATAATCGACATAGTCAAGGCGTGGGGTGTGTGCACAGTGACAAGCTAAGAGAAAGGGTTTAGAGAGTGTGTATATTATTGGTTTAACCCCCTTATTTATAGATGGGTTACCTGAAGGAGTGTACTTCCGGGTCTCTTAGGAATATTGGGGCCCCAAGACCAACTGCTTAGCTGTCTGCATAGGATTGTCATTAATGGGAGATTCACTTCCTTTTGTATTGCCCTTTATTGGTCCTTCTAGTATATGGGCCTTTGTCAGGTCCATAACAGTTGCCCCAGCCCGGTAGTTTGGTTGTCCAGGCTGCTGGGATGTAACAACAGTAATCTCTTCAGAGTGCTAGCCCGGTCAAATAATACTGAGGTATTAGAAACCCCTTGCCAAAATGAGCAAGGGCGTGAGTGCTAGCCCGGACAAACAGTATCGAGGTATTAGAACCCCCTTGCCAAAATGAGCAAGGGCGTGACTGCTAGCCCAATCAAACAATATCGAGGTATTAGAACCCCCTTGCCAAAATACTTCTTTACGTTTCCACCATTTAGTATGTTAAACTAGACTCAATTACTTTTCCAACAAGGTATAACACGTCTCAATTGGAGTTCTCTAACTTCGGTTATCACTATTTGAAATCGGATAAGCAAAACTGTCAGCCAACTCCAAACAGAGCACCAAACCCCTCACCATTTCTATGATTCTGAATGATTTACTAATCAAATTGGTCTCAAATATTTATATAGAATACTGGACACCTTGAGATCTAATTTGATGTATCATAAGCCTAATTTGAGTAAGAATTGAGGGAGAAACAATTTTTGTAAACAGAAGACCCGAACAACCCTTGCAGATGACCAGATTGGGCAGTCTGTGTTCATTTCATCCTACAGAATGCTATACAACTCCAAATGGTACCAAATTTTGACATAACATAGCTGACATGCCAACCTTCAAAATGGTGTATGGCACTTTCCAACTGGACTTTTGTGAAGGGATATATAAACTCCCAAAGTTGGCATAAAAACTGGTCATTTCTTAGAATATTTGACGGCATCTACTTTATTTTATTAACTAATCCCATTTTACCAAAGTATGTTCTAAGTCTTCAATTGGCACCTAATTGACAAGGGTGGCACACAAGGATCAACAAACCTCGTGCTCTTACAATCCACAATATTTTTACATTATTTATTTGATTAACTCGCAATGTAATTCATACTTAGTTATTAGAATTTTAAAGATAAGAATGAAAAACTTTATCATTAGAATAAATTAAAAAAATAGGTTTTTTTTTTTAATTATGAGTAAAAAAAGGCTAAAAGTTTCAAGGAAAACTTTTATCAAGATGTATGCCAGTTTATTAGGGTTTATATATTTATTTTACAATTTTATCTTTATTTTAAAATTATATTTATAAATTTTATCTTTTATCTTTATATTTATTCTAATAATAAAGTTTTTCATTTTTATCTTTAAAATTCTAAGAAATAATTTTATATAATCATGAAATAATTTTAATTTTTTAATCTTTAACTTAAAATTGTTTTAATTTAAAAAAATGCATGGAATGTGAACTAAAAGATGAATAAACAAGACGACAGACCATTCTCTTAGACCAGAACCTCAAGCCTCACAAAAAGCTCTTTGGAGGGGCCTGTGCACCGTCATTCTCATCTTAAAAACACCGCAAGGCTTTCACCACACAAAAAAAAAAAAAAAAAACAAACACCGCAAGGGAACTCGTCTTATGCAGAAATCAAACAAGGCACATTTCTATTTCATTACCATTCTCCTTTTGCCTTTTCCGATGTTGTTTTTTTTTTTCCTGCTTACATTCACAGCCTTCTCTGGCAATTATTCGTACGAGTCTCATCCTCTTTAGCTGTCCACCAAAATTAAACTTCCATCGAACACACTTCATTTCCCCAACCAAAAACAGTAACCCAACTACCTGCTAAGATTGATCTTCCTAGTTTCTACAAACTTGTCAAATTAACCCAATTAAAAAATAAAATTAGTATTTCTATTTTTTTTTAAATTGTTGTAAGGATATAACCCAGCCTAATGCCAAGAACTTATCCTCTCCAGGAGAATTAGTATTTCTTAAGTAACATATAATTTTATCTTCTATATGCATAAAAATGTGCAGGAATTATATATATTTTTTCCTTCTCTTCACATGATCTTATATGAGTCCTCTACACTTTATGTGCGTGTAATAGGGGTGTTAATTTGGATTGACATGATCTGAGTTTGGCACGATATGAATTTGATAAGACATAAATTTATACATCAACACGAACACGACACAAATTTTAATTTGTCTCAAAATCTTCAATACGAACACTACAAGTTTTGCGGATAAACAACAAACGACCTAAATAACATGCAAATTGAAATTTATGAATTCTTGACATCAATACGAATCACTTTTTGTAAGACGTGATATAATACAACACAAAACGAATTGGTCAAAACAGTAAATAGTTAAAAAAAATATGGGTCAAATACGTGCTTGCTTAATGACACACATGATACACAATTTTTTCCATATCATATTTTACTAACACAAACACTCCACGAATTTAAATATGGGTAAATCTGAATACGAATTTTCGTATTGGATAAAAAATTAACACCCCTGCTGTGTAGGAGATAATTTAAACATTAATCCAAAAATTACGCCCTTCAAGAGAAGCAACTACCAGTGTATCAGTTACCACCAGTGGACCACTCTATATACGTGCCCAGTCTTCCCCGCAAAACTAGTTCTCCAAAACCCCTTGGTAGTAATGAATAGGTAAAAAATCTTGGAGTCAATTTACAAAAATAATAATAATAATAATAATGGAGTCTTTTGAGAAATTAAAGAGACATACGATCTTCTCATCCAATTCCAATTCCAAACCACGATGAAACAAAAACCATGTCAGGAATGAAAATTATTTAGAAACTCAATACGTCAAAAAGCTAACAATTTCACGCGCGAAAACACAGCAGAATCACATTCAAGCCAGAAATAATTCAGAAGCAACTCAAAGTGAAAACATATTTATGTAATAATGTGAAAATAAAATTTAAATCTAATAAGAAATAAATAAAAACAAATACCATCGTTAGCTCTTTCTTTATTAAAAAAATAATATTATTATTTTATTCTTATTTTGGATTGCATGGGTTGTCTCAATGTCTAGGTAGGGTACCGTTTGGCTGGACTATATATTTTTTTGGACTATTTTTAATTTCCCTTAGAGAAACTTATTCAAACATATTTTATAAAGAAATTTATTATAAAAAATTGTATTATAAATAAATTTTTATGATAAATAAAAAGAATTCATGCTAATTTTGTTACTCATATGTAATCTAATTTTTAGAAAAAATAAAAATAATTTTACCAAACAATTTAATTTTAATTTGAGCTTTATAATATTTTTTAAATTGAATTTTTTATATAATTACAAATAATTTTAAATTTTATTTTATAGCTCTAATGTTTTTTTCCTTTTAACTTTAAAAAACACGCCAAACATATTTGTAGTTAGCCTAAGCCGGTCAACGCCTCTACTGCAATTCAAAGCAAATGAAGGTACAACTGGATAGTGACAACTGAATCCGAGACATAGGTGGAGAGTGGAGACTTCTTTTTTTTTTTTTTTTAAGAAAAAAAAAACAAAAATCAAAAGAAAGAAAATGTGAATGGGACCGCTAAACTTTGAATAAGAACGATTGGCAGTTGCCCAACCCAACTTACGTCCACGATTGCCCCCCAAGAAACAGACATCGGACTGACCATATTTTCACTTGAAGAAGACTTTGGGAAACAAAAGCACTAGATCAGAGGTGAAGTCTTTTAAAACTCTTTTCAAAGGAAAGCAAAACGAGGAGGACTAGTGAAAAATTGCCGGCCATCTTAAAATATTACATCAAGTTGGTTTTTATTATGTTCAAACAATCCAATGTATTATTGATTTTTCATTTTAAAAATACAGTTTGGAATCAAATTTTTAAAATAATATATGATAAAAAATGAGAATCCAAACAACTCTTATTTTGTCGTTTAGTTTTCAAAAATAGAAAACTATTTTCTACAACTAAAATCAAATAATGCCTTAGTTTCCCCTCTTATTTTTTTAGGTTAGGTTGCTTATTTTAATTGTGCCAAGCTTTGCGTAGTTGGATCAAGACTTCCTTTTTCCAACTAGCCATTTAAAAAATAAAAAATGGTTAATCATTAGGATAAAAACTAGTGCAGTACCCGTGCGATGCACAGAGAAAAAAGATCAAATTTTTTGTAGACGTCTGTCGTTGGTTAATCGCTAAAAGAAAGAATCGTGTCAGTATTTTATGCAAATAAAAAATATTTATGTACTTTATAATTGATTGTTTTCATATACAACAATGCATACAATATCAAAAGTGATGGGAATATGAGATGCAGATTGTTCTACCAAAGAGAAATCATCAAAAAATGAGGAAAAATTCTTGCGTTCAATACTATCCAGAAAAATTATTACCAGTCGTGGATGCGATCAATCAATAATAAAATATCTTCATATACAACAATCCATATAACAACAACAGTGATGAGATGCATATTGTCTTACCAAATAGAAATGATCAAAAAATGAGCCAAAATTCTTATGCTCAATACTATCCTGTACATTGAACAACACACTACAAAGCAAAAGAAAAGAAAACATGAAAAAAAATATGCTGCAAAAAAAAAAACTGTGAATAAAGTAGAAAATAAACTTTCTCCTCTATATTAGTCCTTTTCATTGATTCAACAATACTACAAAATAAAATCAATTAAAACACATGAAGAAAAAAAATTAAATTTTGTGCTTAACATGAAGGAAATAATTAGACTAAATTAAAACGAGAATCAGAAAACATATTAACACTCTTGTATAATAATATTAAAATTGTATGAATTTTTTTTTAATTGAGTGTCAATCAGTAGTAATCATTGGAAAGATAAGTTAAGCACATACCAAGCATCTGCTTTACTGTATCATAGTGTAAGTATCAACCAAGAATTGCGAGAATAGTTTTCTTGAGTGATGGAGAACCTGAGACTCCCTTGATCTTATCTGAAGTCTAAATGAAAAGAATTCCCTTATGTTGATGGTTTGTCTTGCCCTTGTTTTACTACAGGAAATTGAAGAATGTTGGACATCATCACGATAACCATCTTCACCGTATGGAAATAATTAAGGATACTGCAAGCCCAGGTATAATGGAAATAATAAAGGACGCTTCACATCTATCTCGGATAATCTTGATTCTGAGAATCTGCTTTGCAGGGCCGAGGTCCTTCATTGAGAAGGACAAGCTCAACTCCTTCTTCAGGGAGGCTATCCTTGATTTGTCTTTTCTACAATAAGCAACTCGTCAACATATAACAGCAAAATCAAAAAATCTCCAGCCTCATGCCTCTTCACAAAGACGTAGTGGTCGACTTCTGTCTTCACAAACTTGTGATCAGTCATGAATGATTCGTGTAACACCCCGTGTATACCCGGTTTGTTAACATGTCATCGTATTAAGCTGCGCTTATTTAAAAATGCTGAATATCTTTTTCTGTTCAATTATGACGTCATTATTCTTAGCCAAGTTGATTACTTAATCAATGTTCGTAAAACATCACCTGTATGTAATTGCAAAGGATAACTAATTGAAATACCTCATAATATATGATAAGTGTGAGTATCTAAGTCACGGAACTACAACCGTAGACCGGATATAATCCTGATACAATTATACAACTCGAATTTAAAAACATAAAATCAAGTCAATGTGGCATGGACAATCCCCATGCTCACCAAATAAACAACACAACCAACAGAGTCTTAACAAAGTAATCCATAAAGTGAAGCTAAAAGCATAAAGCAATAAACATGATCCAGCATCCAAGCATAAACAACATAATCAACATAATAACAACTATCAACTAAACTCTGGCCTCCTGCCGCTAGAGGTCTCAACCCCTGGGTTACCTGAACCTGAAATAAGCGCCTCAAACATGGGGTGAGATCTCTAAACAGAAATCTCAGTAAAACAAGGGGTCCTCAAGGATCTTCCACCCCAAACTCACTTACATGTGAAATATAAGTTCAAAAGCAGTTTAACAATATAAGTTCCAAAACTATGCAGTGCAACAGATATTCATGCCATGTTTGTTATAAATATTCTACTGGCCAGAGAAATGCAGGACGTACGTCTACAACCCCACAATAGTACAAGGAACACCACTTGCACCTCACCCACAGCCTCACCATCTTGTATCTCCCCACATACTTAGGCTTACCTTATAGGGTATTGGCATTATCCCAGGCTAACTACATTGACAAAATACTTGTCAGGTTCAGCATGGAGAATTCCAAGAGGGGAATTCTACCCTTCAGGCATGGGATTCATCTCTCTAAAGAGAAGTATCCTAAGACTCTTGAGCAGAAAGAACACATGAGTTGGATACCTTACGCTTCAGCAGTAGGTAGTCTCATGTATGCTATGCTGTGCACCAGACCAGATATCTGCTATGCAGTAAGAGTAGTAAGCCGATATCAACCTAATCCTGGAGAGGAACATTGGATAGCGGTTAAACATATACTTAAGTACCTACGGAGAACGAGAGATTATATGTTGGTCTATTCTAGTGGGAGTCTTAAAACCGTTGGTTACACAGACTCAGATTTCCAAGGAGTTATTGACTCAAGAAAGTCAACCTCGGGATATGTGTTTACCCTTAACGGCGGGGCCATTTGTTGGAGGAGTGTCAAATAGTCATGTGTGGCGGACTCTACAACAGAGGCTGAGTATGTAGCTGCTTCTGAGGCAACAAAAGAAACTGCATGGTTAAAGAAGTTCCTAATAGATCTTCAGGTGATACCAGGTGTTAGTCGTCCCATTGTACTTTACTGTGATAACAGTGGGGCAGTAGCACAGTCCAAGGAACCAAGGTGTCACAAAAGGCAAAAACACATAGAGAGGAAGTACCACTTGATCCGAGATATCATTGAAAGAGGAAACACAGTGGTTGCCAAGTGTAACAGCCCGTTGTACACCGGTATTATTAACATTAATTATGATATCAAGCGCAGTTACAATCACAATAATTCATTTATAAAAATGCGAATAAAATTTTTTCGAATATTACGCGAGCAGTTGAAAACATAAAAAGCGTAATAATTAAGAGTTGTGACCGTAACTATAAACTCTTGCGGAAGACTTATTTAAACTATTTATATAACTTACTTTACTTATAATAAGCCACTAGAGGGTCCCCATAAACCCACTTAGCCAATTTCTCAATTTTACATTTTTACCTTTCTGAACATGATTCACTAATTAATTTTTTTGACCACACAGCAAAAAAAATCAAACCTTCCCCTCTAACTATTCTTTTTCCTTATTTAATTATCTTTCTAAGAAGCTATCACACGCTCTATTCCGAGCTCATTTGCTCCGGTTATCGTCGTTTGAAGTCGGACAAGCAAAGCTGCCAGCCAACCCCAAAACAGCTCCAAACATCCCTCACTAAATGAATTATTTCAGACGATCCACTCCACCAACTGCTCTAAAATTTTTATACAACAAACTAGACACCTCAAGCTTCAATTTGATATATCATACACCTAATTTGACCCACAAACGAAGAGAGAATAAATTTCCCAAAACAGGTCCAGAACTGCCACATGTGCAGTAACAAATGGGCAGTCTGTGTTCACTGATTTGTACAGGTCAACGTTCAACTCTGAATTCTACCAAATTCTAACACAAGCTAGAGGACATCTCAAGCTTTAAAATGACGTACGACACGTCCCTAACGGACCTTTGGGGCTGTGTTGTTGGCATTCTTCTGAGTTGAGGGTGCTGTCTTGTGTGAAGGTGTGGGGCTGAGTTTGTGGGTTGTTATGTTGGAGCCTTGGTCTTGGTCGTTGAAACTCCAAGTGCTAACCTTTGTGAAGAAGAACCAAGTCTTGAGCACCATTTTCGTGCACCTTGTGAGGTCTGAGTTGAGGAGTTGTTGGAGAGCTCCAAGAGCACTTCTTGCTTTGTTTTGAGAGCCTTGGGTAAGTTCACTACCTTGATCATGGGTTTTTGTTGCTTAAAGATGAAGTCTTTGTATGTTAATGGGTTAAACAAGTAACTAACCTTAACATGAACCTAAAACTGAATAAAGATGCATGCTTGGACGTTAGAATGGGTTAAGAACCCAACCTTGGAAGGATATCTTCGCAAAATGCAGAAACCGCATTCTGTCGCGAAATATCTGGATATTGATATCCGGATATGGGGTCTTATGATATCCGGATATGGCCGCGACATATATCCGGATATTATGGGTTTTCGATGAACAGTAAGGTATTGTTCATACCGATTCGAGTTAAGGGTGTGTGGACCCTATTTTGATGGAGTTAAACTTCTGTAAATACTTAACTAAGTCAGAATCAATGGATTAAGGGCTTGTGGCTTTGTGGGAAGTCTTAAGACGTAAAATATAAAGGATAGATGTAGTCTTTATGGTATGCTTATGAGCAATGTTTATTGATTGATTGCTGGTCTAAATCAGATTGTGATTCTGCTGTGTTTGGACCTTGAGTTGTGTGGACTCTTGGCATTGGATTGTTAGCTTACAAGGTAAGCTTTCGTGTCCTCGGTTTAGCCATTGTTGGTTCCACCATGCCCCACGAGGGGGATGGTTTATATGCATGATGTGGTTTTCATGTATTATTTATGAAATGCTATGGAGCTGTTAAGTGCAATCTCTTTTAATATGTATGTGGTGTTACGCCTAGACAGGAGGCCAAGGGGTGGTCTTGTAGGCGAGTACAGTAAGGGCTGGGTACTGTGTGGGTAATAGACGTATTCCTGCACTTTTCTCTGATCAGTAGAATTGTTATAACACACATGACATGATTATCTGCCGCATTGCACTATTTTGGAACTTATATTGAATAAATGCTTTTGAACTTATATTTGCACATGTAAGTGAGCTTGAAATAATCTTTTTGTTTTATAAATATTTCAAGTAAAGAATTTACCAATCATACACAATTATTCAACATGTAGAATAATCTTTTGCATAATGTATATATCAAGAATAGAAACCAATCATGCTTTAAAAAAGTTTCAAGTAAGGAATAAACAAAGGGATCTATTAATATCATGTTGCATTGAGATAGTTATCTCATGCAATAGAGAAAATATTGTGGGGTCAACTACTTTTTTTTAAAAAAAAAAAAATAGTGGACTTCAATATTTTATCTCTATTGCACGAGATAATTATCTCATGCAACATGAGATAATTATTTCCGATGAACAAATCATTCTTTCTTTCGATTTCTAATATGTGAAGATTGGAACGAAATTGAAGAACTTTAAGCGACAAGAAACCCATAAAATATGAAGCTGGGATTCATAATCTCTTCTTATAGAAAAACAAAAAATCTCATTCATTAAAAATTATGTTAAGAAAACAATAAATATTGGTAAAAAAAATTAAAGCTATATTTAGTACCGAGAATGCTTATTTGCTATAATTAATTAATACAGTGACATCAATCATTAAATTGGTAATATTGACTTATTCAGTTAAAAATTTAAGTCAGTTGAAGCATGTTTTTTTATTTTTTATTTTTAATATTATTCATAACTCAAGGCCACCGGTTAAACTATAACAACCTCTTAATACAAATGCTTGGTGCTTGTTGGTAGTATGCACGGCCAAAATCTGCTTTAAAAACTACAATAAACAATAGGTCAAATCAATGCTCACGTTTTACAAAATCATGCTTAGAGAAAACTTTCGCCTAATTTATTTTCACTTCTAATACTGCATTTCCGTCAACATTATACCTAACGTAGAATAACCATTTTACTTTATTAATATCATAGAACATGCTACTTTATAAATGTTTCAAATATCGAATAAATGATTACCGAGAACTTAGAATAACTTTTTTGCTTTATAAATGATTCAAGCAAAGAACAAACCAATCATGCTTTATAAATGTTTAAAGTACGAAATTGAATTGTTCGTTTGCTAGATTTAGGTTTTTTTACATTGAGGAGTATAATATGTGTTGGGTGCTTGTGCTTTGAAGGACGTTACTTTACTTAGTCTATCAAGAGAAAATGTGTTTGTTCTCAAGATGTTGATCCAGTCGCGCAAGTGCACGCATCAAGTAATAAAAGAGATCATTAGTGCCCAAATTATCGTTCTCAGTAACTCTAAATTATATTTTGAACTAATCTACAAGAAATTTGAAATAAATGAAAGAATAGTATTGAACTGCTTGGCCTTTCGTTACTTAATATCTTAAGGACGTTCTCTTAAAACAATAAGTTCAAATTGGCTCTAAATAACTCCTCGTATCGTTATATATTAAATCCTTCATGATTTCAGGAGGAACTACAAAACCATGGGAGATTTGATTTTGTAGTTAGAGGACATTAAATGCAGAAATTAAAGAACAAGGTGAAAAGATTAACACAAACAATTTTAAATAAGGGGAACGAATCCATTGTTCCATTCTTAAATAACTATGCTCTCAACTCAAGACTTAATCCTCCTAAATTTATTCAGGTCTTTTCACTGCCAACTCACTACAAGAAAGCTGACGTACAGAGGCGGGATTTCTGAGGCGGTTTATAATAAACCGCCTTCAATGAATTAGTCCAGGCGGTGGTGGCGACTCTTTCTTGAAAGGTCGGATTATTAAGTTAAACACAGGCGGTGTATTGTAACCGCCAATGAATAAATATAAATCCCCTTTTTTTTTCACCCACATAACTTTTCACCATTTCAGTTTCCCACTTACCCTTTCATACTTTCAGTTCCCGCTACACACGCTGTCAGTCTTCTTTTTCTCTTCCGCACTTAAAATGATTTTTTCACTCTTTTCCTTATGTTCCAACGTTCGTCGTACACTCTTCCATGTAAAGGTTGGGTTTTTATCAACATTTCACCATTTGGTTTTTGTTTTTATTTTTTATTTTTTTCTGCAGATCACAACGGTGAAGAATGCGTGCAAGGTGGCTCCTTTTCTAAAACTTGGTGGGTCATCAACTCATAGAGAGTCATCATTTTCTGATTTCCGACTTCTAGAACCCCCAAGGTGCCTCCTTTCTTCACTTTTGGGTGTTCTTTTACTTTTGATTCTGATATTTGTATCCAACATAATGCATTGCAGTTTTTTGAACCAGTATTTGGCTTTCGTGATTTTCTTTTTGAACCGATTTTTTTTTTTTTTTTTTTGCTGATGGATGGATGAGTTGATTTGATTATTCTTACTTGCTACTTTGAGACACCTTTTACTTCTTCATTGTCTGAGACCTAGTCATCTCTATTTAAGCAAAGAACTTTATCTTTGTAAGACACAAACTTCCTTCCTTTTCCCGGAGCTGTAGGTGTAACTTTTCTTGTAGCAAGCTCGAAGGTAACCTCCCCTCCAGAATTTGTGACAAAGGACTTGCATGTTATCATTTTCTGTTTTTGTCTCTTTGAATATTTGCTTATGCTTCATTATTACTGATTATTGTTTATTGTTGTTGGCATTTTGAACTCTTTAAATGTGTAACGGAAATGGCAATGTCATTATTTGTTCACATGTTTTATGGTTGTATAAAGAAAAGGGAGTTGAAGAGGTGACCTTATCTTTTTTTTATAATTAATTTTTTATTTTATTATATTTTATATTTATTTTTTTGCTGTAATTTTTTGAGAAGAATAAAAGGCCGTTAGATTATTTTTGACTTCTCATGTCCTGTGACAATGTAGTATGCTGATGAATTAGCTAAATTGGTTTGCTGCCATGCTAGTACACCTCCTTCACCTCATTTGGAAGTGTGATCCGATGACAACCTAAAATGCTGCCTTATGCTAATGTAATTTGAATAGCCATATTGCATGTGCTCCACTTGTCCAAGGACTCTCTCCCAACCAAGCATGCATGCAAGCCACTTGTAACTCTCCATGACACCTTTCATCCATGCATTCATCGGTTGAAACCCTCATTGACCACACTTCACCTTGTTTCACTAAGCTATCTTGACACTCCAAGTCTAACAAACCAGCCGAAGCCATCATCTCTTCTTGACATCTCTTTTGACCTCAAAAATTCACCAAGTTTTATCCACTTTCATTCTTCTTGGCCAACCTACCATCATTCCCTCACAACCTCCACTATTTTATTGGAATTCTCATTCAACATCTGCTCTAAACTTCTATATGCAAACATTTCAAGTAACACCATCTATGTTGGTCGAATCCATCTAACTACAAAGGGTGTGTTTACTCTTGTCTCTTAGCATCATCATCAAGCTTGTTCGACTCACATGCAAGAGGTCCTTTAATTTTCCCCTTAGCCGAAACAATTCTCACCTTCAAGGTCACCATCCTTTTCTAACTCAAGCCTAAGAGAAACGACTAAAAGGTGACTACATCCTACATCTTCGGGTATAATTTTAGAGAGGCAAATGCAGGGGATAATCTGTTAGAATATCCCATTTCTTTCTTTGAGGCTTATAGAAACAGAGTTGCATGCTACACTAAAGTATGTGACTTGTGATTTTGTTATGCTCATATAGGGAAGAGAAATTGTTTGATGTAGTAATTTCTCTCAATTGTTGTGAGACTGATTCAAGTGAGAATGCAGTTCAATGAACTTGAACTTGTACCAATGAATTTTTCATTTTTTTGTTATATTTCAACTTGTCCATTTTATATGACATTTTTTTTACTTGTTAATTTGTCCAGGCAAAGATGTAGAAAATCTGTAGACTATAATGTCAAAGTAAAGTCTTTCTTAAAATTCAGGTGCGTTAAAATGAATTCAAGTAGGTAACTAAATGTTTGTTGTTTGGATCTTACAATTTGATGTGAGTTGTTATTACAGTTGGTGTGAATTGTTGTTACAGTTGTTAGAATCTCACACCAAGCCTTAGGAATATGGTAACATCTCTTATACTTTAATTTACAAAATAATAATAATATAATTTAGGCTCTTTTAAATTACGGTTTTAATATTTTGTTTATTGAATAATTGCAGGTTTGTGGCTTAGGGTATTGCTTTGTGTAAGATGGATTTTTCCTCTATGCAAGAACGTCAAAGTCATGGATCATCATCTCCTCCAATTTATTTTTTTATTTAATTGTGTTAAATAAATGAAATGTTGTATATTGAATATTGTAAATTTTTACATTTAGATAATAAAAGAGAGTTTCATGATTTTTTAATTATTTTCATGTTTTAATAATTTATGTATCATTAAAATATCATTCTTAAAATAATTCTTAAGCTTATGTTTATTAATTTTGAAAATTTAATTTAGATCGATCAAAAATTATAAATGCAACACAAAATTAAGAATAAATTTAAAAAATTAAATTCAAAAACTGCACATAAAATATAAGTTGCAGGCGGTTTGGAACCGCCAAGTTGGCTCAGATTAGAAGAATTATGCACATTGTTTCTAGGCGGTTTAACCGCATCCCACACCGCTACTAGATATGTTCGGCGGTTATTCCAGCGGGTTACTTAAACCGTCGTGTAATGACTGGCGACACTGTTAACTGCGACCGATTCTGAACCGTCACTTGATGCATTTGGTGACAGCTATAACCGCCTTAAAACAACAAATAAACCGCCTGAGAATACCCTTTTTTTTGTAGTGACTCTGATTCCTCAGCTCATGGACTAAATGACTCACAAGTTTCCATATTCATATTGCTCCCTTGACTCCAACCGTTACTAAGTTCAGAACCTTCAGGAAACAAGGTGGTTCCTTATTCCTAAGGCAACCAGTAAGATTGTTTCCACAATCTTACCTTCCTCCTATGATTAAGCTGTCTGAAATCCCTCCTTTAAGGGAGATCCTTTCTCAGTTTGCGTCCAATTTTCATTGATACTCACAGAGTTAAGATTACTTGAATCATAGAAATACAAAAGGTTCAGTGCAAAAGTTTTGAACATAGTCCTTTAAGAACTTCATAGTTTTTCCATTCCAAACTAACTTAGCCCATGCCTGAAAACACAAACATAATTATTTTAATCTGAAATCCAATAGACTCGAGATTCAGGTTGAAGACAACGAGTGGAAGAGAAGAGAAATAACAGACGTATATTAACTAACAACAAGTTTTACAACACTGAAAAATAAAATGGAGAAGTATGGAGATTGCTCATAAGGAGTCTCAAATGGTGATGAAGAATAGAGAAAAGGTTGTTGTCATTTAGATATTGCTAAAACTATATAAGTTATAAACAGAAACTTAAACTATGAACTAAGGAATTAGATACTTTCTTCGTTTGGGGTTCTCCTATTTATAGGTTGATGTAGTGGATGACAATCTTGTGATTCTTCTTTAACTGTTCCTTGATTGAATGGATAGGAGATGAACTGGTGCTCTGACAGGTGAAGCAAGTTGCTTGATTAGATGACTTAGGGTTAAGTTTTTTCTTTTTATTCTGAAACTCACATGCTTTCTTTTTCTCTAAACCAATTAGCACTCTTCATTCTCTGCTGTACACATTTCTTCCTGCTTGATTGTTGTATTCTCTCTCTGCTTTTAAAAGTTTCTTTTCAAAGTTTCCTGCAAACGAGCCAGAAGAGAGGTTAGTGGAGTAGGTGTGCAAATAAGTCAAACCGTTCCCCTTTTTCCTTGCTTTATCAGCTGATATCATCTCCATTCGTTCCTTTTTGGTATTTTCGTTCCCATGATCTAGGAATGTCTTTTAACAACAAATTAAAAATGACTGTCAGGTAGTTGAATAGATGGATTTTTATCAATAAAATGAGCTTAGATGGGAACAAATTTTCATCTCATCAAATACCCCAAAACTTAACTGTTGGTTGTCCTTAAACAATTCAGATATAGTTACCAAGATGTCCAATTTCAAAGAAAAGTTCAACATTGCAAGTGTTAGCCACAGAGAAACAAAATTTACTCAAAAATAAGCCCTTCTTTATAATTTTCAGAAAAAAAAAGAATTTAACCATAGTTCAAAAGCATGACAGTACGTCTTTGGTTCATCACTGGCTTCAGCTTCTTTCACAATGGGTTTGAAAATTATGGCTTCTCTCTTTTTGGAATGTGAGATCTGATGGAATGAGCTGTAAATTAGGAATGAGCTGTAAATTAGGAATGAACTGTAAATTAGGAGTATGTTTAGCGATTCTTTGTAATTATAGGTCTCTAATCATGAGATTTGATTTATAAATTATTTAGGCAAGAATTACTCTCTTTATGTATATAAATTTGTAATGTTACCTCAGACTAAATATATGATTTGCAGACAGAAATTTTGACATGACATCAGAGCAGGTTTCGTCTAAGAACTTGTGACCTGAATTTCAAAAATTGACATGACCTAGATGTTTTTTTCTTCTTCTCTCTTGAACAGCCGTTGCCCCAAACTTCCATAGCCACTATCATCCTCAACCTCCACCATCTCTTCCGCTCATCGCACCTACCTAAATACGACTTCCCAAATCTAACCAAAAAAGAAAAGAGAATCCAATCCCTCACCATGACTGATTCTGCAATAGAAGTTGCTACACCTGAAAACATACATGAAAAACCCACTACCGAATTTTTTTTGGAAAGCCTTACCAGTAAACTTCCCTAAATACTCTCTCAAAACCAGACCCATAACACTAATAGTTTGTTCCGATTTCAATTTTAGTTATTAATCTATTTAAACTTTCAAATGTGGTTAATTATTAAAAATGAAACATTAATAAAATTATCTGACACATTAAAAACTTGAGTGAGTTAATTATCAAATTTGAGATTACGTAAATTATTTGATACATATTCAAATTTTAAGCAGGTCAAAGTGTCAAACTGTCGAGTAAAACAAGTGGGAACAATAAAAATTAAATTAAGCAGTTTATCTTTTAAAAAATATAAAAACTACTGTGAAAATAGATCACGGGTTTCCATTTTTTCAAGAGAAAATTTGATTGCTCATATAAAAAATGTAACTCCTTCCATAATCGGGGTAGTTAGTTGCTTGCAATTTAGAAGTAAATTATTGCTCACAATGAATCATTCAAGTATCTCTGCCTTGCAGGATACAAGATAGACACGATATGACACATATAACATCCAAATTGAAATTTATTAGTTTTTGACACCAACACGACACAAATTGGTCAAAACAGTAAAAATTAAAAAATACATGTCAAATGCATGTTGTGTTGACATGCGACACAATACAAAATTATGTGTCATATTTTGTTAACATGGACATGATACAAATTTAAATATGGATCAATTAGAAACACGAATTTTCTTGTTTGTTGTGTTGGATCAAGAATTGACACCCCTAATTAATGCGGAGGAGATAATTTAAACATTAATCCAAAAATAACCTCCTTAAGAGAAGCTACTACTAGCTTATCAGTTACCACCAGCTAGGAAGCACGGATACTTGTAAAAATAGGAAGAGTCGGGTCCGACACGCTTCGAAACGGTGTCGGACACGCGATTGACTTTTTCCAACACGTTGACCATTCCGACACGCGAATTTGACCGTGTCCGACACGTCAAATGGCATTTAGTAATTTTTTTAATTTTTTTTGATTTTTTTTAAAATTAAAATATATTAATAAAGCTTCCACCTGATCATATCAATTTTATTTTTTTTGTCTTTTTTTCCCTTAAGTAGATAAGAGATCATCTCAGCATCATTGTTGTCAATTCCTATTACGCTCTTGTTGTATCTCATTCTCTCTGATCTCTCTCTAATATGATTTGATCTCTCTATCTGATATTATGTCTCTCTCATCCCAGTTTTTATTTTTTTATTAAAGCTTCCATCTTTATAACATGTTGATGGATATTATTAATTTATTTTCGTTTTTTTGTTAAATTATTAAATATTAAATGAAATATAAACTATATAAATTAAAAATATTATTTAATATTAAAACGTGTCGCAACGTGTCGAAATCCATAATTTTTTAGGATTGACGACTCGGAGTGTTCGTGTGTCGGGTCGGTGCTACATATACCACCAGTGAACCACTCTATGTGCCCAGCCTTCCTCGCAAAATTAGTTCTCCGAAACCCCTTAATAGTAGTGAATAGGTAAAAAGTCATGGAGTCTTTTGAATAATTAAAGAGACATACGCAAAAATGCTAACAATTTCAACTTCACGCGCGAAAACACAGGAGAATCACATTCAAGCCAGAAATTATTCAGATGCAACTCAAAGTTCACATAAGCACTCACATATCGATGCATATATGTTTTACACGAGATGAAGCATATACATAGAATAATAGTAAATAAATAAATAGGTGATGTTAACCTCCTTTAGGGTGGATGGCATACCAAGTCTGGATGAAGGTGAGAACAAGAGCGAGCGTGGCAGTGTTAGCACATAATTATATACATTTATATTATATTATTTTATGTTATTTAAGTGTCTTTGGGATGTTAATTAGTGTTTTTGCAGGTAAATTAAGCCCAATTGAGTTAAGTAAAGACCCATGTAAAAAATAAAGGTAAGAAGTAAAAATGATAATATTTGGCTTGTTACTTACCTATTTTATTTATTTTTTTTATCTTCAGCTCACATGAAAAAGGAGGGAGCTAATCTGGACCGATGGATTAAAAAGAAATGGATGGCTGTGATGAAAGGAGGCTTTTCTGATGGTTTTGAAGAAAGAAAAGAGGATATATCAGAGGGAGATAATAGATATTAGTCATTAGAAAAAGATTTAGAAAAAAATAGAAAATTTTTTCCTCTGAGTTCTTTTCTTTCGTTTACTTATCTGTTCTTGAGAAACTCTTATGGGTCTTTTTGTGGGTTCTTGTTCGCGAGCTTCTTCGTCCACATCCTTGATCTTGGAGTGCCTTGACAACGCGTCTTCAAGGGAGAGGATCACGGATCTGCATGCGAAGCGGTCGGGTTCCACACTCCTGGAGATTGTTGACAGTAGATTTAGTTTAGGGTCCTTGATGTTTGAAGGACCGGTTTCTTTCTGAATATTGGTAATGTTTGTTCTTTACTTTTCGGATTTGTAGTTTTTCTGATAATGGGTTTCTAGTTCTTTTCTTTTCTGGGTATGATTGAATGATTGGATGAAAATTTCTTGAAGTTCTTCGTTACTGTTTGTGTTTCCTCATTTGATTGATTCTTTTTCTTTTGCAACTCAAGAGAATCATGGGAATGAAACTTGAGTTTTTCAACAGAAACAATTTGGGAAATGCGTTTCTGTTTAGAATCGATTGAACCCCTTTGGATTAGGGATAATCAAGGGTGATTTCTGATAATTTTCTAAAAAGATTTGGGAACCTTTGGAAAAAGATCTTCTTGAATGTTAATGTTGATTCTGGGAAGTTTCAATTAAACTAGTTGTAGTACTTCGGAAATTGAGATAAACTCGCTGTAGCATAGAACGGAAATTTGCAGGAATGCAAATATTTTGAGTCATCCATGATTTTAAAAGCACCCAGAAGGCCTTTTACATTGATAAACAATTCCTTATTTTTAGATCATATTTTGATAGTTGAATAAGAATACAAAAATTCTCTTTTTACCATAAACCCAATTAAATTCCAATTAAAGAATTTTTAATTCAGAAAAATAAAAGGGAAAATATTTCATACCGTTCCCTGAGAACGATAACTCTTTTCTTTGAAAAATATACCTCTCAACAAATGGCGCCGTTGCCGGGGAACGGTGTTTGATTTTATTTTCTTTTTGTGATTCTGTTTTAGCATTCTAAATAAATATTTTTTTTTTACGTATTTTCCTTATTATCTACTGACTCCAATTTCAAGTTCTTGATAGATTCTTGCAGAATTCAATTTTGATTTCAGTAACCAGCACTGCCACCAGTTTGCTGCTGAATTCTTGAAGATGGCAGAGTCGAACCATGGATCATCTGTTAATGGAGAAAGCATCAATGGGGAAGCCAACCATGCTCTAGTTGTGGTGGATGAAGAGCTTCCCATTGCTGAATATGCTATTCCAACACTTGATGGAGTAATTCCTGGTATAGTCCAACCAGGAGTGGAGGGGAATTTTGATCTCAAACCAGGGATGATACAGCTGCTGCAATCCATGAGTCAATACCATGGATTACCTAAGGAAGACCCCCACAAGCATATCACAAAATTCATGAAAATCTCTGACATATTTTCTATTCGTGGAGTGTCCACAGATGCCATGAGGATGAGGCTGTTTCCCTTCTCTCTTGCTGGAGCAGCAGAAGAATGGGTAGAAGATTTGCCTGCACAGTCCATCACTACATGGAAGGAGCTTGGAGAAGCCTTCCTTATGCGGTTCTTCCCACCCACAAAGGTGTGTGATCTGAGGGATGACATCACAGGGTTTAGACAATATGTTGATGAGTCAATCCATGAGAGCTGGACTAGATTCAAGGGGCTGATGAAAAAATGTCCCACCCATGGTCTTCCTAAGTGGGCCACCATTCAGATTTTCTATAGAGGATTGAGTCACCAAGGCAAAACTCATTTGGATGCTACTGCCAATGGAATGTTTCTGTTGAAAAGGTATCCAGATGCGTTTGAAACACTTGAGAGGATAAGCCAAAACAGTTGCCAATGGCCTGAACAAAGAGATGAAACTCAAAAGAAGGCAGCTGGACTTTATGAAGTAAGTGAAATTACTTCCATGGCAGCTGAGATGGCAGCTTTGCATAACACTGTTAAAGTTTTAGTCAAGCAAATGGCTGAGACCAAACAACAACCACCTGCTCAAGTGGCTGCAACCAATACACCAATCTGCTCACTTTGCCATGATGCCCATTTTCTTGAAGAATGCCCAAGTAACCCCTCTTCAGCCTTCTATGTTGCACAAATGCCCCATGATCAGCAAGGGCAATCTAGTGCAGAAACTCAGCCTCTTCCGACCAATGGTCAAATCGGATGTTGAAATCATGAGGCTATGCTTCAAAGTCATGGAGCAATCTTGAAGAGCTTAGAGACACAAATTGGGGGAACAATCACATCATCTCTTAGCAATAGACCAGTCGGGAACCCTTCCTAGTGATAGAT
>JAVKPL010006255.1:0-25939 GCA_032173675.1 Gastrolobium villosum
CCCTTGTCTTTACTCCAGATATTGATGCAGTATTTATGCAAAAAACAACGGTCTTTTCATTGGGTAAGTGAAAAGGCAATCTCATCACAGGGGGGTTTCTGTAATGAATTTCAAATCCAAATATTCTCCAAGAAACTTCACATGCGGATACATACCTATCATAAATAAAGAATTATGTTAAATGGAGTCTAGTAAAAAAAAATAATACATGCACAGTAATTCAAAAGTGAATCTAGATTAATTTCAGTACCTGCAATCATAAAACATTTTAATTTCATCATCTGAATCTAATGTATAGCAGCAATAACTCTATCATTTCCTTTATGAATGATTCAAAAGATATTTAATAGCACTGGTCTGACAGGTATATTCCACATTAATATCAGCTTGGTACTTTAAAAGGAGTTTTGCATTATAAGGCACAACAAAACGATTATCAAGTTCAACACCATTTTCTTCAACTTTTCCCATTATCTTCTGATAACGAGGAATCCGTCATCATCAATAGTCGTACGGGAAGCAAAAACCCTTCGGAAATTTCTTTATATTTTCCCTCCTTCACTAAGGTGACTTGTAATTGTTAGCACCACAGGGACCATGCATCATGTAACTGGTGACAACAAAGAAGCAGAGAAACGGGTTTCCTGTTTTGCATCCTCTGCTGAATCAATCTATCAATATCAAGTCCACTATTGGGCGTTCAAAGGAAGAACAACAAACATCCGAAGCATCAGGGAGTCCACGTTTTTGAACGTCAATTGTACAAACATCTGTTACAGTTCAATAAACGACAACGGCCGGATTAGAAGACAATAATACATATAGAGCAATTCCTGGGTTCCAGGAAAGTTGTAAAAATTGATTTTGCCCATATACTACATGCGTTAACTCTGCCAAGAACATGTTCTTTTCTTAAATCATGAGCAATTGGTCTAATTGGAACTTGACAAACTCTGCAAAGAATATCAGGTCGATCTAGTGGTTAGTTTTTGGCCAGAAACCGTGTAATCTCTGGCCACTTAGGATTGCAGGTAATCGTTATAAAAAGATGAGGATATCCAGCCCAACGGCATTCAAAACAACTGCGATCTAGCCAAGATCCCTAGGTCCGCCTGTGAATGAAGAAGGAAGAATAATACGCTTTCCAGTTTTAACAGCGGCACCTCCCCTTTATCCCATGGATGCATCATATTCGTAATAACTCTGCCCTTAGTTGAATTCCCATTATGGCGGATGAAATTAGACGGACTTAACCATAGAGCACAAGCATCAACCAGGAATTGCTGGAGTAGTCTCGGGAGTGAAGAAGAATTTCTGGCATTTATCTCATTTGAAGCCTAAACGAAAAGAATTCTTTCATGCTAATCATTGATCTTGGGTTTTGTCGTAACACTGGAAATGGAAGGACGCTGGACATCATCGCGATAATCATCCTCTCCATAAGGAAATAACAAAGGATATTGTAAGCCAAGATACTGGGGATGCTTGACATCAATGCGCTGCGCCCAACCGGTCGTGTCTCCCACAACGATGCTGCCACCCATGACGTTGTCTATATCTCCTACAATCAAAGCAGCAACTTCAGATGCAGAGGGAAGATTATAAACTCTTCCATCGCTACCACGCTCGAATAAGCCTCAACTTCACCCCATTGAAGTCATCTTCCTTATAACGGTCTCTAGCATACCGAAAAGATTGCGCAATTCTGTTGTGCTCATCTAGCATTTCCTTCAAAGATCTCACAATACCGGGATCTAGGATGTCTTCATTGTTTGTGGGACTACATTTCCAATAACATGTAATCGTTAGTAAACTAACTATAATAACATTGATAATACACTTCAATGCACAAAAAATGCGAAAATAAACAAAGAGCAATGCCTTAGAAAATCCAATCTATTGTCAATTTCATTCTCGGTATCGTAGATATAAAGTTGAGCAAATTTTGGAGACGTGTTATCAGGCGGAATAAGGCTTCCTATTAAATGATGAACCTGTCCTCCAACTCGAAAACAGTAAGGTCCAGAACCTTCATTTACAGATCTATCAACTTTTGCACCGAAGGAGGTGAAGGCAAAAATCATGTTGTACGTTCGAATATATCGTAAAAAATGACAGCTCCTTATATCTTCATTATTGTGCAGTTGAAGCAATGTATCCGGAGCCATTTTTAAAGAAGGAAGTTTAACTTTTCCATTGCCGCAGCACAAACCGAACTCAGGCGTGCATGACTTTCTATCTTTTTTAAGTCTCTCTTCATACCACATATATGCTCCACAATGCGTGCAGATGAAAGTGGGATCCCCAACGTCCCAATAATCTATATATATTCAAAGAGCAAAAAGTCATATTACAAAGAAAATTATAATTCAGAATAAAAATTAATCAAATTCATTTATACAACGACCTTCGTTGACAGAAGATATGTCTAACACAGCCTGATCGGGTGAATTGGTGTCTGTAGCAAACACGGCTTGGTTAAAAATATAACATAGGACGGTAGAAAAAATACATATTGTTGTCAAACATCATTAAAAAACATTGAGTTAAATAGTATACGTCGATCTTACTCTGTTGACAGACATAAGTTGAAGTACTACTTGGGCAGTTATCATTCCCTGACACGAGTTTCTCTTTAGATAACACAGTAACAGTTGAACGCAGGGTGATCGCATCCTCAGCATTAATCTCTATTCAAACATTAAAAAATACAGATTGGACACCCTATTAAGCATTGCATTAGAAAAAAAATCAAACGTTGAAATCCATATCCATGTAGTAATGACGTATTAAATGTTTAAACTCACAGGTAACCTAACCTGTTAAATCAGGCATTCTACTAACGGAATTGAGTGCGCTTGTGAATTTCTTTGAATTCTTCCTCTGAGCAATGATACCTTTGCGTCTCATCCTAGCATTTTTGCTATCTACAAAAAAGATAAGAACTATAGTATTATTATAATAATTCATAATAAATTTTTATCATCTTATTCTATAACATGATATATATAGAAACCATAAAAGGATTTTTTTCATTAAAGATCACCTCGATGTAGATTTGAATTATTAACTACTTCAGCAATTGGGGAGGAAATAGTTAAATTTGTTCGTACGTCATTTATTTCATTAAGCCTGCTCGGTCCACACAGTCACACTAAATTACAATAATGTGCAATTGCAAATTTGTAGCTCTACAAAAAAAAAACAAAAAATTCTTACCTATCAACGGGTGAGTTCGAGCACGAAGAAGGATTCCCTACACAAAATTGAGACCATAAGTTCAATTTTCATGTCAGTAATAAAAAAATGACATTTTATATCAGGAAGTCACGGAACAAATTTCATAAACACAGTTGAAGAAGAAGTTTGCTGACCATTAGAAATATCACGAAGAGGCTGTCTACAACTGCTACCACTATGCATATTGGTAATTTCAGAAAGACTGCGCATTGAAAACAACAAAAAGTAAATTGGTATGATGATGTCCAATAACTATAAGGAGTAAAGATTATTCACTTTGGTTTTTGGTAAATTAACATTTTAGGGTAATTTTGATTACCAAAAAAAAAAAAAAAATTAACATTTGAGGGAGACAACTTACGTTCCAAAATTGGAGGGAGAAGCAGCAGAAATATCTTCTTGACAATATGAATAATAACAATTAGACCATAGATACAAAGTCTATGAGAAATATGAATAATAAAATTAAGATAGGAATATAATGCAGAATAATAATTTAGTCATACCCATTGACGGAAAATTTGGAATACACTCTGTAGGGGAGGAACTACTTAACAACTCATTGAAACAACTCATTTTTTTTGTATTTCTCCAAGGAATCTCTGTTCATAAAATAAAAGCAACAAACATGGTAAAAAAAAAAGACCGACTATGATGCTAAATAACCAAGAAATTAAAAGATAATGTAAACATAAAAAAGAACATTTTTGTTATTACCATCAGAAGTATCACGAATACACTGTCTACTGCATGTGCAATCGTTCCCCCATTAGTTACTTGAGAAATGCTAAATAGTATACAAAATAAAATTAAAACGTTAAATAATAATAACACACATGCTATTCTTACTGATAATTTTGCTGCACAAGAAAAAACGATAAAGAGAACTTGCCTGGGAAAAGGAGAAGCAGAAAATGTAAGAACATTTTCTACACAATAACGAAAAAAAAAAATCTGATGGTAATATACTTCAACAAAGAAAACTTGCATATTGTTTCTGCCGTACCTTTCAATGCAAACCTTTCATGACTGTGCTGTCTCTTTCATGAAGTAGTTTTCATTGCTGATAGATTACTATTCATTATGGGATGCAAAGGAAATAAACAAACGCATCAGATGGGATATTGGATGTCATACCAGCGCAACAGTAAATGATTTCTAACAGTATCAATCCAAACAAATATCAACGTTTATTGGCATTTATTAATTTGTTTACAAATTTAAAAGTCCATCACACTAATTCGAAATTCAGGGGAGCATTAAAAATAACTTCAAACGAAACGTCAAGCAATTACTAATAATGAAATTAATTGTTATAAATTGGTATAACGGGGAATTTTAAATGACATCCCTAAACTGAAACACGTTGTACTAAAGAAATTCACACATTTGGCAAAAAGAAAAAGTAAAGTTGATAACAAAATATTAAAAGGAATTTTTTTTGCAAACTTTGGTAAAAATGAAGAAGCGAAGTTGATATCAAAATATTAAAAAATAAATATTAAGGCCTTGGTACACTGTCAAAGTTCAACACATGATAATATGCCACAGAATAAGGAAAATGCCAATAGCTCCTCGTTACAAAAAAAAATCTACCGTTTTTATTGGCATTTATTAATTTGTTTAAAAAATTAAAGGTCCAACACACTAATTCAAAATTCAGGGGAGCATTAAAAATAACTTCACACGAAACGTCAAGCAATTACTAATAATGAAATTAATTGTTATCAATTTGTATCATGGGGAATTTCAAATGACATCCCTAAAATTGAAATGATATCAAAATATTAAAAAATAAATATTAAGGCCTTGGTACACTGTCAAAGTTCAACACATGATAATAGGCCACAGAATAAGGAAAATGTCAATAGCTCCTCGTTACAAAAAATCGACCAAAGCATAGTTACATATTTTCTTTCTGCTCCAAGGTGTCACCGGCTGCAGCATCAAAACTGTGCCAAAATAAACAAAAAGGCACCCAGAGTGAGAGGGATGAAATTATAAATCACGTAAACTTTATGATATCTATAGTCAGATATGGCAACAATGAATAACAATGAATAGCTCCTGAACATCCTGTCAACAAAATGACTCTCACTGCTATTAATATACTGATATGGCAATCAAATTTTTCAATTATGTCAATAATACCAACTCACCACAGCTTTTCCTGACCCTGTCGACATAATATTATCATCACAAGGACTGTCAAATACAGAATCATCCTGAATTTTTTTTTCCATAAAAGCAAAAAAGTCATAACTTTGAAAAGTATAGGTTATGGATAATAATAAAAAAGACAAACATTTGGGTCCACCGTGGTCTTCAAAAATGATGTGATAATACTTTCAGTGATGCAAACTTTGGCCACATGATATTTTGGCTCATTGTATGAGTTCAAATTGCTAATTTTGACATTCACTTTAAACAACATGGATCTATCTTTAAGAACGTTTAACTCTTTCGGATAATGTTCTAATTCTGCACCCTACAAAAAAGGAAACACGGCAAAAGAAGTACTAAGGGTGTTAAAAGTTATGAGAACCTCACTAATAAAAAATTCAAAGTTTTGAGAACCAAACCCGTTTAAAATGTTGCTCGCACAATTCAGCAGCACTCACTCCTAATAAAGAAAGACAGTCTCTATCAAACAGTACGAAAGAAGCAGAATCCGTGTTATCAACAACTCTGACTTGAACACTGAACCTAAAAATATAAAAAATTGAATTTTACATCAGTCACACAGTGTGCATGAATAATTTTTCGATAACAATGACAAATCAAAAAATGGCTTACTTCGGAGTATATTCATCCCAATGTTTTTGACAGTTCTTACAATACCATTTCTCAAAATCTTCACACACTGAATATGGACATTTCTTACAGGACCTGTACCACCAGTTGTATTTACTTTCGATGGATCTTACAGTTCCATAAGTAATGCAAGTAGTAGCATCCATGCAATTCTTAATATCAGTAAGAAATTTCCTCTCTGTATCCTTCAGAAAATCATTTTCATAAGAATATGAAGATGGGCTGGACAACTGAGTCAACATCTGACTACTTTCGATCAGATCACCGGAAAGCCTGGAATATAAAAATATATAAAAGAATGAGTGAATAGAGCAAAAGCAATGTCTCATAATTTGTCACGACAACCCACCTTTTTTTGAACTCTACGATCTCAGGTATATTGGAATCAAAAAGAATTTTCGTCGTATACTTTGTATTAGCTATTCCAATCTTTCTTGAAAAAAATGCTACGTAAATAAAAGAAAAAGTAAAACAACAAAACAAAAAAATAAAAAATGAGAATTTTAATCACAAAAAAAAGTACCCCTAAAACCCTTTATCCTTACAAGCTGAAGTATTATAACATTTTGAGCAATCTGATTCTTTGCTAAGAAAGTTTGGACCTCGTCTACGTATGACTCCCACAAAGTGCATTCAAGTTTCTGACCCCTATCATGATATATAAACAAAAGACTCATAAGAAATGATGTAAAATCCCATTCTCTTTAAATTCAAAAACACATAAGAAATTACATTACAATACTATCAGAAATATAGATAACATAAATACCTCAGGTTGTCAAGCTCCACGACAACCATTTTTGTATTCCTACCAGAGATGACATGCTCACGTACTTCCCCAATTCCAGACAGCAAACCAATGACGTCTACACAACAATTAACATGGGTTTCAGCCTTACGTCCAATATACAAAATCTTAATTGAAAGCGAATAACACAATACACCAATCCCATCACCTATTAAATAAGGAGAGTCAGAGGATTCTTTCTCAATAACGTCAAATTCAGCAAAATCAAAACCACGCTCAGGAATCGTAGCATCAACAATGGATTTCACGTCCGTCCTCAAGTTGAAAGACAGACGATATTCATGCCGTGTTGGCCTGAAATTACCCGTATTCAACCCAACTCCAAAATTTTTTATAAAATAAGCATCACCCTCACGAATTTTCTTCCGAACCTGCAAAGTACCCTTGGCCGTAGCATGGATCCTTCCACCCTATAAAATGAAAACACGCAACAAAGCAAAAATAAAAATAAAAATGACAATGAGCTACCGAAAAGATAAAAACATTAAAAAAAAAAGAAAAAATACATTACCCGTTCGTCGACCAAAACCATATCCACATTGTCATCAAAATCTTTTCGATTAAAACTGGGAACCTTCCAACACCTAACTACACGCACTTTAATCCTCCACTCTTCTTTCGTCGGATTAAGATCCTTTACAAAGTCGTATTTTGAGGACATTATGTTGAACGATAAAATCAGAGGAGGAGTAGAGAAATGGACCAAAGAAGATACAAAATGCTCGATGCAGACCAAAAGGCAAAAGCAACACCAAATATCGTTTTTATACATGCAATGAATCTTACTGGTTAAGTAATTTTCTAAAGCAGAAAAAGTAATTTTCTATGATAAATTTTAATTTTCCAAAGCAACTCTATCTTAATGGTTAAGTTTCCAAAACAACCCGTATCAGCACTACAACTATTTTTAATACATTCAATGAATACATAGAAAATTTCAAAACATCTTTTAATTATTTTAACTTTTCCAACCCATTTCACGTTGAAAGTTTAAATTTTGAATCCAGAATCGAGAAGCCCATTAATACATCTGTCTGCCACCTATAAAAAATAATTGTACAGACTATTTACTTTTGTTTCAAAAAAAATTATTTATCGTAAAAAAATATTTCCCAAAGAAGTAAGTTTTCAAGACATCCTCTAGTGTACAACTTTCCAAAAGTTCTACTTTCTATATGTAAGATATATATATATATATATATATATATATATATATATAAAGAGAGAGGGGGTTCAGTAATTGCAAAAGAGATAGTCAAAGAGGCACATGATGAACTAGAAACTTATACTTAACTTATAGACACACACCCATAGCAATATGTTTGAAAAAGACACACCCTACGGGTTTTTTTATTTCACGATCTTTAAAATCTCACGGTTTTGTTATTTTATTATTTTTTATTTTCTAAATTGTTGGTTTATTTTAAGTTAATGGATAGATTCTATATAGTTACTATGTAAGTGCAAACAATCGGCAGTTTATTTTACTTCAATATGTTTAGTTGTTGTGGTATGTAGTTATTATTTTCAAATTGTACTTTTTCTATTTAACCTCTCATTATATGGAATAAGAAATCATCAGATGAATTATTTGGAAAAGCACTTTGTGCAAAAGGTCAAGCTTCCTCAATAAAACCACCATTTTATTTACGTAACAACTTGGTATCAGAGTCAGGCACAAACACCATGAATGGATAAATGGTTAGCAAAACTAGAAAATGCAATTCAGGCACTCTCCATTCAATTGAAGAAGATGTTCACAAGCTCTCTAATTGGCTAGATGCTCTAGTACCAACAACCAAAACATACCCTCACATCCATTGTCATTGTTCTCATTTCATTCTTAAGGCTTCTACACCCAAACATTTATCTTTCTCTTTCCGCCAATAGAGCAGCCTCCCTTAATACTAGCATTGCTATTAAAAATTTGAACATGGTCAAAGTATCTCAATCAAACACTGCCCCTCGATCTAGACCCAAAATTTTTGGTTTAGATATGAAATATCCAATGAGAGCTTCACTTCTAAAATTATTTGAGAAGAGGAAAGAAAGGGTCATGGCTAGAGTATATTTTTCAATCAATAGAAATGGAGAGGCTAACATAGATATTTAAGATGATTCAATCACTTGATCTTACTCTTGAGGACAAGAGTAATTTTAGGGGGAGATAATGTTACGGTTTTGTTATTTATTGTTTTTTATTATTTTCTACATTGTTGGTTTATTTTAAGTTAGTGGATAGATTCTAGGTAGTTAATAGGTAAATGCAAATAATGGGTAGTTTATTTTACTTCAATATGTTTAGTTGTTGTAGTGGGTAGTTATTATTTTCAAATTATACTTTGTCCATTTAAAATCTCATTAAATAGAATAAAAAATCATCGGATGAATTATTTGGAAAAGCACTTTGTTTTGTGCAAGAGGTCAAACTTTCTCAATAATGCTCCTATTTTGTGTATGTAACAAAAATCTAACACGCGACAAAGCAAGACAATTTTAAATTGTGACATAGGCTTTGAATGAAATTAGAGTTAAAGGGAGAATATTCAACAGTGAGTCCTTTCAGCCTGTCACCAAATGAATGGCTTATACGACAATCATAATAGGTAAAAACAATTACTAACCTAGTTCTAAATGCTCCCAAACACAATCTACAATGCAAACTTAGAAGCAAAGTTATACATCCAAAATTATATAATCTTGAAGCCTAAGCTTCAAAGGCAAAATATGTACTCAATTCAGGTCAAAAGCTTATTATCATATCAAAGTTTATGAGAAGATTGCACTAACCTTGTCAAGAGTCTGAGGGGTAAGAAAGTAAAGTTAAAACCTCAACCGGCGACACATTTGGTAGCGAAGTATGTCACGAGGATTGAGTCTTGGGTTCGATTCTTGGTAAAACTCTTTGGACCTAGATACGAAACCCTTATGCTCTAAGTCTCGATGAGAGATTAGTCTCATTCACTCTCAGATGATGATTGTACAATGCACCTTTTTTCCAATAAAGAATTAGTTATAGGATTGTACTCCGAGGGCAAGGTGGCTAAAAAGGTTGAATGAGGATACCTTCCGATTATAAAAAAGTATAGTTAATGTGGTTAGTATTTCTTTGATAACAATATTCCCCACATTCCCGTCGAGGCCAATTCCTTAGCTTCATGGATGAGAGTATTCAATCTCGAATTAGGACCATTCACAATTATTTTGAATTGCTGCATGTAATGGAGTTAATCTAGTAACCACAAAAGTTAGAGAACCATCAAAGAATAAAATAATAAAATAAAAAATGCTGACCTTAAAAGCATGACCAAATTTTCTATATAAAGGCCATCCGATGTGAAAATACAGCTCCTGCACAAAGCCACTTGAATTTAGTTTAATAAACAGAACTAAAATACTAGCATTGTGGAAAGGAAAACATTTAAATATATGTGATATAAAAAAAGCAAGTATGTAACAGTGGTAAAATTATTTTTTTATGACTGAAAAGTCACAGAATTCATGGAGGTTTTGGCTATGGGACAAGAAACGAGACTGGAGAAGATATCTTAAATGTTGCACTAGCCTATGATTTGATCCTAGCGAACACCTTTTTTTTCAAAAAAAGGAGTCACATCTAATCATATATCATAGTGGCCATAATCGTAGCCACGTTGATTTCTTTTTGGCTAGAAGAGAAGATAGAACTTCTTGTGTTGATTGTAAGGTCTACCCTGAAAAGTGTGTCGCTACGCAACATAAGATGGTAGTTTTGGAGGTTCGGTTCAACAAAGTACTTACAATGAGGAAGAGGGCCCAGAACCCAAGGATAAGATGGTGGAAGCTTAAGAAGGAAAAAGAGAGAGAGTTCAATGAAAGAATGTTGCATGAAGGACCTTGAGAGTTTGATGGAGGAGAAAATGCAATATGGAATGAGATGGCTATGTGTATTCAAAATATGGGAAGGAAAGTGTTAGGAGAAAGCAAAGGAAATAGATTTTATACAAAGGAAATATGATGGTGGAATGGAGAGGTGCAAGAGGCGATTAAACAGAAGAATAAATGCTTTAGATCTTTGTATAAAAGTCCCAATGAAGAGAACTTGCAAAAGTTTAGATTGACGAGAAAAAATGCAAAGAAAGCGGTGCGGGAAGCCAGAAGCAAGGTTTTCACCGATTTGTATAAAAATCTTGGGAGCAAGGATGGTGAAAAAGGTATATATAAATGTGCAAAAAAAAAAGGATAAGAAAAGTAAAGATCTCGCCCAATTAGATGCATCAAGGATGAAAATCAAAAAAATTTGTTGAGAGATAAAGATGTACATGAAAGATGGATGAACTACTTTAACAAGCTGTTTAATGAGGATGGCGATAAAAACGAGGTGGACTTGGAGGATGCTTATAATGATTTGAATAGAACATTTGTGCGCATAATTAATACACATGAAGTTAAGGAGGCTTTAAAGAGGATGCAGACTAATAAAGCTTTGGGACCTAATCGCGTCCCTATTGAAGAGTGGAGAGGCCTGGGGGAATGTGGCAATAAAATGGTTGACCAATCTTTTCAATAAGATTCTTCAGACAAATAAGATGCCTGATGCATGGAGCAAAAGTATGATTATGCTTATTTACAAAATAAGGGAGATATATAGAATTGTTCTAACTATAGAGGCATTAAGCTGATGAGCCATACTATAAAGTTGTGGGAGAGAGTTATTGAACATCGCTTGAGAAGAGTTACGAAGGTTTTTGTAAATCAATTTGGATTTATGCCATGAAGATGTACCATGAAAGCCATTTTCTTGATGCGATAATTAATGGAAAGATATTAAGAAAAGAAGAAGGACTTACATACGGTGTTCATAGATCTTGAGAAAGCATATGATAGAGTTCCAAGGAAAATTTTATAGTGGGTTCTTGAGAAGAAAAAAGTACTATCAAAGAATGTAAAGGTAATCAATGATATGTATGATGGAGCTACTACATGTGTGAAAACTTGTAATAGAACATCAAGTTATTTTCCTATCACTGTAGGGGTACACCAAGATTCAGCTCTAAGTCCTTATCTTTTTGCCTTAGTTATGGATGAACTAACAAAAAATATTTAAGAGGAAGTGTCATGGTGTATGTTTTTTGCAGATGATATTGTGCTTATTGATGAGAACAAATACGATGTTAATAGAAAACTTGAATTATGGAGAAACACGTTAGAATCTAAAGGATTCACGTTAAGTAGGAGCAAGATTAAGTATTTGAAGTTGGAGTTTTCTTTGGCAAGAGATGAAGACCAAGATCTCGTGCATCTACTTGGTCAAGAGGTACCCAAGAAAGATGTTTTTAGATACCTGGGATCCATTTTGCAAAAAAGTGGAGAGATTGATGAGGATATAAATCATAGAATTAGAGCAGAGTGGATTAAAAGACGTAGTGCATATGATTTTTGTTTGACCGCAAAATCCTCCTTAAGTTAATGAAGGAAAAATCTATAAAACAACAATTAGGCTTACAAGGTAAAGGGTGTACTTCTCTCTTGCATGTCATTATAATATTCACTCGTGCATAACATTACTAATTGGTGCAAATTTATTTCGAGATTATTAAGTGCTGTAACATTTTTTGGACAACTCTTATTTTTTTTATAAATAAACTTCTTGCATAATTTCAAGAAATACATTAATATTATTATTATATATTGCACGAATAAGATAATGTTAATAAATATTATCTAGATGCGTAAATAAATTGACTTTAAAACCATAATGAATAAGTACAATTGCTATAAAAAAATTCTTAGTGGAAATTTTTTTAATATGAATAACATAATAAAGATAAATGTACACATGCGGCGGATACAATAATTTATTGTAAAATGAAGTTAGCTAATAACATAATCGAGTATGATTTTTAATAATATTTTGAATGAAGTTAGCTAAAATATATTGTAAAATGTATCATATTTTTTGCCTTAAAATGTATTATATTTTTGTTAATTCATATTCATCTTCACATCGTATGAAGCCAAATGATTTTATTTTTTAATGATACAAAATGGTTTTATTTTTTATTTTCTATCTTATTTTACACAATAATTTTTTTTTAATTAAACCGTTCAACCCAGATCACTGTACACCACTTTCTGTCCTCAATAACTCACCCAGGCATCCAAATATAATTTATTTATTTTTGGATAATAGTGGAGGGCCAAAACAGCCCAAAAGAAAAATTACAAATTAAGGTTATGTAGACCTTAATCAACAAAATCTAACAGAAGACTAAAACTAATTTCAGTCCAATTAGGAAAAGAGCTACTAGGAGGCTCCAAAAAAGTCAAAAGGATTTCAGCGGATGTTTGGTAGGAAGATTCTTTTGGGATGTATGGGAAAGTGAGAATGGGTAATCCAAAATATCATATTTGGTAGTATTTAAAAAAAATAAAAAATTGCTGGAAGAATTGGACAACTAGGATTCTATTTCATGTGTAATCTTAGACCAAAATTCAAAACAAAAAGACCACTCATAAGGTGGTATTGTGACTTCCCATGTAAATGAAAAATGAGATGTGAATTTTGTGTCAAAAGTAATCTTGAGTACGACAATGCTGCAACAGTGCTTGTCTTCATGCACTCTTACCAAAGATGAGGTTATATTTATAATTTCGCTCCATTTTTTCATCAAGATTTTACCTTCAATTAAACATAAATTCAGAAAATTTAAATCAATTTTTCAGTAATATTTCAACCTACCAAATAACATTTTTTTTACTTTCCTAGAAAACTCATATTCTCACCATTTTCCCACTAATTGAATTATTTTGATTAAAAAAAAATTTCTCCTGAGGCAGCAAGGGTCTTAGCTATTAGCATACACATTGTTTTCACGGGGAAGATATTCCATATGCACACAATGCAGCTTTAGAATAGTATTTCTGATGTGGCAAACCAAGGAGGAAAAAACATCAGTTATTGTCCTTTCAGATATGCACAATAAAGCTTCTTGTGAATCACAGAAGAGAACTAGGTGAGGAGTAAACCTTGTAAATAGCCACATAACTAAGCTTCTATACACACGCACGCATATATATATATATATATATATATATATATATATATATATATATATATAGGTCAGGATCATTTTACACCGGTGTAAGTTATACTCTCAATCTTGGTCATTGATCTCATTTATATCTAAGGGTTCTAATTTTTTAGTAATGTGAGCCATTGGATACAAGTGGATCAATGGTCAAGATTGAGTGTAAGACTTCTAACTCTTACACCGGTGTAAGAATATCCCGCCCCTATATATATATATATATATATATATATATATATATATATATGGGTTTATTATCTATCATTTAACATTACCACAAAAAATTTTCTACACACAACACACAATATTTTGTGGGCCCCGCAGAAAAAAAAAAAACTCTAGCACGCAAAACGACTCTCTATCCTATAACACAATCACTTTTCCTATAACATAACTCTTATAAAACCCTATATGTATATATATATATAGGTATAGGTAGGATCCTTTAACACCGATGTCAAATTTCAAGTTTGACACATCATCTAAGAGCCGTTAGATCAAAAAAGATCAATGGTGTCACATGCTTACAAATCAGAGTCGTTTGTGGTTTTTGTTCTAAAGGCGCTCACATGAGGTATCAAACTTCAAATTTGACACCGATATCAAAGGATTATATATATATATATATATATATATATATATATATATATATATATATATATATATATAGAGGAAGGATATTCTAACTACTAAAATCTTCTAATACTAACTTACTATCTATTTAATCACTACTGAATCAAAGAGAGAATGCTAAAAAGTTTTTGAAAAAAGAGAAAAGGTTGATCCAATGGTGATTAGATAGGTAGTGAGTTGGTAGTGGAAGATTTTGGTAGTAAGAATATCCTACCATATATATATATATATATATATATATATATGGAGTATCATATTTAAATGAAGTATGATATTTTGATACCAGTGTCAAATTTCAAATTTGATATCTCATATGAGAGTCGTTAGATCAAAAAAATCAACAACTCTGATTTATAAACATATGACACCATTGATTTCTTTTTATCTAACGACTATCACATGAGATATCAAATTTGACACTGATATCAAAGGATCTCACTATATATATTGCAATAAAAATATAATAATAAAAATATTCAATGAATAATCATTAAGAATATTTTTATTCATTATTTTATCTCACCGTTGAATTTAACATCCCAAACTATCAAAAACTAGATCATGAATGCCTAAAATATTTCATTCATAAATAATGAGGTGATCAGTCAGTAATTAGGACTCTAGCCAAGTCTGTCATCATCTGTCAGTAATTACAACGCTCGCCGAGAATCACCTGCATTGATTCACAATTTTTCCATCCTCTAATACTAGTTCAAAATATTCCTTTTCTGTAAACAGGCATCAGAGAATATGGCTATTCTTTCATTCTGTTATTTTTGCAACTCTTACCAAAAGAATATACATAATTATAAAAGAACAGCTAAATTCATTTCAAAACTCTCCAAAGGAACACTTGCTCTTTGGTTCCCCCGATTCTATTGCATTTGTGCTTGTCCATTAACATTGAATCATGTCATACACCTAAATCTAATCATTCTATGAGTTGTCTACGTAATACAGCTATTAATATAAAAACAAGTCCGATAAAAAAAAATACAAGCATACTGTACCATATCATGGCAAGCCTGAACCACTGCTGCAAGCAAATTTGTAACGTCACGTTGATGCGGCTGATTGCATAATGCATAGATCATAATTGTCACACTTCAGTTATATACAGAATGACAAAATTCACCAAATTTATCAAATGATACCTGAATATATTTCTGAAGAAAAGGATAAAAGTTTAACAAAATTAACCGGTGAAGTCCAACTGTTCGGGCAATCAATTTCAACATCATCATCTTAACCTAAGATTTATAGAGGGTAATTGTAGAAACCAGTAAATATGAAATCTTGAATAACCATGAGAAAAAATGAAAAGGAACTGCATGTCTTCATTTACAACATTAAAAGAATGTTGATTATTTTGATTGTAATCAGAGTATGCACCTCAAATCGTTCATTACAATTCTTAACACGCGAGAACAGCTTCTCAGCAAAACCCTGCATATCATATGAAATCAAGATGTTGATTCAATAAAATAAAATCCAAATCCAAGACACACTCTATGTGACTCAAACCTTCCAATTTGGGTGTTTGGGACGGAACACTTTTTTAAATGTTAATTTACAAATTTAACCCTAACTCCTTTTTTCCTTTCTCATTTTCTCTTTAATTTCTCTAAACCTAAGCTTTATGTCTGTCTTATCTCCAGATTTTTCCTCTCCTGCACAAGAACAGGGATCTGTTGCAACCAAGCAATTCTTCCGTAATCGATGTTTTCTTCTTTGACTTTATATAATGACTGGTCGATTGAATTCAATCACACTGCATGTCTTGATATTCATTGATTCTACACCAAGTATTGCATTGACCAACTTGTCAAAGCATGCTAAATATATTTCCCTAATTCGTTTGTTTATTTGTGCATGCATGAAGTTCAATATGGAAGTTGGAAAATATAGGTGTGCCCCTGTTCTGAATTCTTTTCTTGTCAAACATGTTTTTTATTAATAAATTAGCTTTTATATGTAATAGTTATGAACTCATATAATAGTTAGTCTACAACGTCAGTATTGACAATAAAATTTGCAATCCAGTTCACTCTATTAATTACCATTATCACTTCCAAACAATAGAGTGGTACTTTTTACCTTTCCACTCCATCCCATTCCACACCACTCTACCCCACCCACTTCAAAACTTCCAAGCATGTCCTCAGAAAATCAATGTCACCATTTTTCATACAATTCTCTTATATATACAATTCTCTTATATATATATATATATATGTATATATGAATTTTATATTTCTCATGTTACATGAGAATTGAAATCTCATGTTGTAGAGATAAAAAGCATGTGAGACCCATGTGTTAAAAAAAAAATAGATGTAGGACCCATGTCAGCACGGAAATCGAAGGGTGTATAGGAAAGTTTGAATTCTCATGTTAAATGAGAAATATAAAACCATATATATATATATATATATATATATATATATATATAGTGGCAGGATAGTCTTACAGTGGTGTAAGAGTTAGAAGTCTTACACTCAATCTTGGCCATTGATCCACTTGCATCCAATGGCTCACATTACTAAAGAATTAGAGCCCTTAAATATAAGTGGGATCAACGGATAAGATTGAGAGTGTAACTTACACCGGTGTAAAGTGATCCTCACCCATATATGTGTGTGTGTAAAGTGATCCTCACCCATATCTGTGTGTGTGTAAAGTGATCCTCACCCATATGTGTGTGTGTGTGTGTGCCTAGATGATTGATGGAAGGAAGCAGTGCAAATTGCATTTCCAGTTCTCTCATCAAACCACACTTTTCCCTGGTGAAGGTCACGTAGAGTCTCAAACGCCCTATGTGCCCGCACTTCATCCTCTTCCTATTCAAATACACAAATCCATTCACCAGTTAGAAGAACAGTGCATTTGGATTAGCTTATTTTATGTTTTAAATCCTATATGAAACCCTAGATAATAGAACCAAAGGATGGGGAGACATTCACAAACTTGTAGCATGGTAAAAAGGACATTCTGAAGTGCTCGGTTCTTCGCTTCATCCTTATGCTTTTTGTTCATGTGCCTTGTACCGAAGGAATCTATAAGCCCACTATGTTCCCTTATAGGGTGTATGATCACTGTATGGGTGATACCTATGGCTTTGGTAAAGACCAGGCCACGTGATATGATCCCAAGTATAAGCAGGTAATCAACTCAAGTATAAGCTATAAGAGAATTCAAGTAATAGGCAAATAACGATACATAACATGCTCTCTGTTGTGCCCTCTGGGGGCTATTTATATTGTCATAGTATGGGAAGGTCAACTCTCCTTGGGGTATGCTCCCATGATAGCAGTGTTGGGCGGTTTAGGCGCTGACGCCGTGGCAGCGCTGCACCCCCTGCTACTGGCGAGGCCAGCGTTGGGCAAAGGGAGAGTTTCCCTTTGTGATACCTGTGGCGATTGCCTTTGGTGGTTAATGTCCCAAGGTAAGATATTTTGGTGTATCTCTTGGGTGTGCCGCATCCTTGGTGGGCGTGCAGGTCCACGTCAGCCCTTAGGGCTAACGTGGAGCTCAACGGGGGTTTGGGCCTGCGAAGTTGGGCCGCTAGATGGTGGGCCCGTTATGGCTTATAAGGCCAATCGTGGCGATTGGGCCTTGCCGTGGGGTTTGGGCCCTGCTGGGGCGATTGGGCCCCTCTGTGGCGGTTGGGCCATCCAGAACAGGAACCCCCAGCTTGGTAGCATGCGTAGGGTGGTGCCAAGTTAGAGTCAATCGGGCGTTACCTGGCCTGTTATGGCTAAAAAGGCCAATCGTGGCGATTGGGTTTTGCTGTGGCGTTTGGGCCCTGCTGGGCGATTGGCCAATTCGAAGGGCTGTGTAAACGGTGTATGGCATTTGCTGATAAGATTTCGCCTTTCTGTGTAGGACGAGTGTGTTTTAATGCTATAAACTGCCGAGATAGAATTTGGGCGTTACACGAACCATTTTTGGTTTCTTTTTCAGAGGCATTTTGGGTTTTGCCCTTCTGTCGTGCCTCTTCGATTCTCGTGATAGTAATTATGACGCCTCTGTAATCACCGCAGGCTACTTGCGTAGATACAGCGCATTGAAGTGATGTGACTGACGTCAGACCCGAAATTACCATCTGGTCCTTCATCGTGTCTGTTCATCCTGATACGTTGCTCACATCTGACGGTTTGGGGTAAAGCAGCTTATCACGACCGCCGATCATTCTTGACCCATCATCCAACGGTCGGATACCAAACGTCAGTGAACGAAGAGTTGCAGCCCGTCTTCTTTAAAAAGGGGGCCACAGCCTCTTTTGAACATTTCCCTCTCTGAAACTTCGAACTTTCGTCATTGTGTCTTCCGATCAACCTTTCTGCAATTTTCTGAGACTTGTGCGTAATCTTCAGGTATAGTATCCTACCCTTCTTTTTTAATTTCTTGTAAATCTTTCCTTCTTTTCTTGTGTGTTCTGGGTACCATAGGGTTCTAGGTATGAGTATCCCTGGGTTGGTTTTACCAGAGGTTGAAATTAAGGAAGAGTTTGAGGAAGCCTTCGAATCAGTCGAAGGTTGTCCGGTTGGAGTTAGTGGTCTCTTCTCTTCTTCTCATTCTTTGGTCCCTGGGGTAGAGTCATTGCCCCACGGCAAAATTCCTGAACTATTGGGGTTTTCTGAGGAAGAGATTCAGAATCTCTTACCGGAAAGGGCTTTAGGACCTGTAGTACCTTATCTGGGAGAGGCATCTGGCTCTGGTGGGCGTCGTCCTAGCAGATCTAGGCGGCGGCAGCCACGGAGTTCCCAAGAGGGGGTCAGGGCTCGGCCTTCTCGTCGTCGTCGTTCGGGTCTTTCCGCTCCTTCGAATGGGCGAGGTAGTCGTCCTCGTCGCCGAACTTCTCGGCGCTCTTCATTTGGCGCAGGGCGACTTATTCGCCCTTTGTCTTCTATAAATCAGCTCCCACAACATCGCCCCCTTGAAACTTACTATAAGCCTTCCAATCCGCCTTCTAATCTCACACTTGCTCTGAGCACCTCAAAGGGGTATATACCACCAATTCCCACGTCCTTCCATCGCCGTAAATATGATGAGTCTACGGATAACCGATTGGGTAGGTTACATCCAGAAGATGGGCGTCTTGTCCGGTATGGTGTATGGGACGCCATATACGAAGACTTGGAGCTTTATAAGATACCACCTGCTTGGTGGCCTTCTTCATTAAGCTTCTCAGATTTTTATGCTTCGAGTTCTTCCGATAATTCTGACACTGATGGTAAGTAAATACAGTCATTTTCTTGTAATAATTGATGTAAGTGCTGGCGTTTGTGGGGGTAGGGTAGAAGGGCGAGAGCGAAATTCTTTTCTCTTTTTAGCCATCCTCTTGATTTGGGGTCCATCTGCCGATTGACAACCCGTTTATTACTCCAGGTAGGATTTAAATTGACTGATGGAGATCATTCAGTCAGACAATCGCCTCGAGGCGCGGGAATGGGTAGACCCAGATATTATGGCGTCCTCCTCATGTTATGCTGATAAGGACGTTCTAGCTCGCCATTACCAAACTGATACGGCGTTTATGATTACTGAGGATGCCGGGAGTGAAGACAAATGGCAGCCATATGCGGTGTCAAGTGACCGCCGGGTTTGCGATGCACCTAGTGACGCCAGGAAGTCTGTATGGCGGTTTATGGTTTACAAAACCCATTTTACCGACCAAAAAGTGAGGTTTCCTCTTACCGACTTTGAGATGGGAGTCTTATCCCATTTGCAAGTAGCTCCCTCCCAGTTGCACCCGAACGCTTGGGCGTTTGTTAGGGTGTTTGAAAGCATCTGCCGGTACTTCAAATGGGAGTTTTCCGTGCGGTTGTTTTTTTACTTATTCCAAGTATCGCCGAAGAAAAAGCTTGGGTGGGTTTCGCTAAAAGCGGGGACGTCATTAGGAGCAATTTTTGCTCAATACGCCAATTCATACAAGAATTGGAAACACACCTTCTTCTGGGTTGAGCCGACGCTGGCGGATGGGGAGTTACCCTTCTTTGTCGATCCGGCGACCAGACAGTGCCGATTTCCATTATATTGGACAAAGACTCATTATGAGGTGCACGCCGGTCGGTATTCCTTCCCCTTTGGGAGTCTGACGCTCGGGGAGCGAAAAGTAGTGGATTTTTTTGTGGACGTTAAGAAGTTCATGCCGGTCTGGCCGACGAAAAGAGTGTTGTGTCACGGAGGTGTGATGGCGTCCTGAGTGCTTTGATTATTTCTTTTAAGGCGTGCAATGTTTTCTCAATCTTTCCCTTTTATATCTTCTAACACTTCCTTTGACTTTGCTTTGTTTTGCAGTTGGGAACATGGCAGAATCTTTAAGACTTGCACGCGAGGCGGCAGCGAAGCTGAGGGCGCGCCAAGGGGTTGCTGTTCCAGCACCACCTGCTGTTGCTTCAAAGGATACGGGTAAGGGCAAAGCTGTGGCCCTGAAGAAGAAAACTAAAGTTTGCTCTGCCGCGGACATTCCGGCTGAAATACTGAAGCAGAGAGAAACTATGCCCATTATCCGAGAGGCGACGGGGGCGGCTGGCATCTCCTCAACTAGTGATTCAACGCTTGGCAGTGGATCGCCTGGTATGGGAGGCCCTAGCAGCAAGCGTGGCGCGTCTGCGAGCCTGTCGCCGACTCGTCCGTCTAAAACTTCACGCCAGGAGCCCCTTGAAGTTGACGATTTCTCAGCGGGTAGTGATCATGTAACCGATCCTCCTTTGACTGAGGGCGATCGGATTCCTTCACAGCCTCACAATTCTCCAAGGCCTACCGCTCCGATTTCTGTCTCGAGCGCCCTTTCTCTGTCGGAAAGGGACCTATGCTTTGGGTACCCGAACATAGGACGTCCAAACTTGCTGGTACCGTCACACCTTGATCGGCAACAACTACTGGATTCTACTCAGGTGGTTGTTGGCCGCATATTTGCTATGCAAGAGATTGCCTTAGCGGTGGATGAGAAGTGCTCCGCGCAGGCAGATCGCCTTGACGACCTTGGGCGACAAGTCGACGCCCTTACTGCTGATGTGGGGCGGCTTGGCAAGGAGCTTGCTGACAAGGATGCGTCGATCAAGGCACTCACGGCGCGGCAAGCCACTCTGGACGATGATGTGAAGCGCTTAAAAGAGGAAAAAGCCTCTGTAAGCAGGGCGTTGGAGGACGTCAAAAAGGAGAAAGGGACCCTCCAGGTGGAGAAGGAGGAGTTGGCCTCCAAGCTGTTCATGACCGAGGGGCGTCTTCATGCAAAAGATGAAGACCTCAGCAAGGCTTTAGGCCAGGTTGAGAAGCTGGAGGAGGCCCTCGCCAGCTTGATGTCTCAGGCTTTTACCAGCGCGCTCCAGCAAGTTGTCGTTCGGTATCCAGAGGCTGATTTGGCGGGGTTTGATCCTGCCTATGACGTCGAGGACGGCAAAATTGTTGAGCGGTTGGATGGCGGCGGTGTGAATGTCATAGAGGAAGCCCCTGAAACTGACGATGAAGAAGGGACAACAGGGGCGCCTCAGGCAGGCGTCGTCAACAACCTGAACTCTGATCAAGCGGCGACTGAGGCGCTGAAGGATAAAGTTGTATAAATCTTCTGTAACTAGTAGTAGTTTTTTTTTTTTTTTTGACCGCGGCTGGCATGTCAGCTTCGGGTTTCTTCTTCAGAAATGAATATATCTACCTTTCTTTGCTTTTGTTTCTTTTTCTGGCTTCTTTATTTTGCTCATAACTTTTACCTTGCGCGCCTCAAGCAATTTAAATAAAGGATCTTTCGGAAGTCCAAGTGTGGGTGTTGGCTGGGGGTGAGAACCGTCCCAGTCCAATTTGGGTGGGGGTGAGAACCGATGCGAAGAGTAGGAATTTGTCAAGTTTTTCATTAAAATGTTCTGCCTCGTTAAAAACCTTTCCTAGTAAATCCCGTTGGGATAAAAACATGGGAAAGGAAAAGAGTACAGAGAATATTACATGGGTGATCAGCTATAATACTTTCGGAGTTTGTCGGCGTTCCATGCTCGCGGGATTGCTTTCCCGTCCAACGTTTCTAAGGAGTAAGCGTCGTTCCCTAGTACGTTGGCGATTCTGTATGGTCCTTCCCAATTTGGGGCGAGCTTTCCTTCACGGGCGTTCTTGTTCCCAACGTCCGCCCTTCGTAGGATTATGTCTCTGACCTCGAACCTCCGATGGACTACCCTCTTGTTGTAGTAAGTGGCTGACTTATCTTTGGTGAGCTTATCATTTTGGGCGGCATGGTCTCGGAGCTCGTCCAGCAAGTCCAGTGCGTCGGCCAGGTTTTGATCGTTGGCGACTGCGGATACGTGGTCACGCCTCCATGAAGATTCTCCGAGGCCGACTCCACTAAACCGTTTGATTGTGGGTGTTCTACCGCGGCGAAGTGGTGTCGGATTTGCAAACTCTTCATTAACTCCCGAAACTTGCTATCGGTGAATTGGGTGCCATTGTCGGTGATTACCTCGCCAGGGATACCGAAACGGTAAACGATGCTCCTCCAAAAGAACTTCCTGGCCTTCTGCGATGTGATGGTCGCCAAAGGTTCAGCTTCCACCCACTTGGTAAAATAATCAATTGCCACTAGAAGCCACTGGACTCGTCCCGCCGCCATGGGGAAAGGTCCTAAGATGTCGATCCCCCATTTGTAGAAGGGCCATGGCGACGTGATTGAGGTTAACTCTTCTGGAGGAGCTCTGTGGACGTCTGCAAACCTCTGGCATTTGTCACACTTCTTCACGTGCTCTCGCGCGTCCTTTTCCATCGTTGGCCAATAAAATCCTGCTCTTAAGGCTTTTTTTGCTAAGGAGTGACCGCCCATGTGGTGTCCGTTGATCCCTTCATGAATCTCTTCCAGGATATAATGCACATCATTTGGGACGATGCATTTAAGAAGTGGAATAGAGATCCCTCTTTTGTACAATCGCCCCTGGACGATGCAGAAGTAGGCACTTCTCCGAACGACCTTCTTAGCTTCTTTAGGGTTTGGAGGCAGGATCCCAACTGTCAGGTAGTTGATGATTGGCGTGATCCAACTTTCTTCGGCGACTTCGATGCTGGCGTCAGTAATGGACATGATTATGCACGGGTCAGGCAAATTGTGCTGAATCACGGAACGGTTGTTACCTGGGCTCTTAGTGCTTGCCAATTTGGCGAGGATGTCGGCCCTGGCGTTATCTGCTCGCCTGATGTGATTTACTTCAACACTTTCAAAAGATTGGAGTAGCTCTTTGACCTTTTTCAAATATTTGCACATCAGTGGACCCTTTGTCTGGTACTCTCCTGAGATCTGGAAGGTTACCAGTTGCGAGTCGCTAAATACCCTGAGATGTTGGGCACCCATCTCCTTTGCCTGAATTAGGCCTGCTATCATTGCTTCATATTCTGCCTGGTTGTTGGTTGTGTTGAACTCGAATGATAACGAGTGTTCCGTGGATACACCGTCTGGATTTTCAATTATCATGCCTGCACCTGATCCTTTGGCGTTGGATGAACCGTCAACGAATAGCTTCCATGTAGCCGGTCCGGGGGCGCCAGTCACTTGGTCGCCAGTTGGGTTGACGTGTGTCATTTCTGCGATGAAGTCTGCCAGGGCTTGGGCTTTGATGGCGGTACGCGGCTCGTAAGTGATCTGGTACTCAGACAATTCAACCGCCCACGACATCATTCTTCCTGCGAGATCGGGCTTGTGGAGAACCTGGCGGATTGGCTGGTTAGTTCTGACCGTGATCGGGTGGCACTGAAAATAAGGCCTCAAACGTCTGGCAGCGAAGATGAGTGTGAAGGCGACCTTCTCGACCTGCTGGTATCGAAGCTCAGCGCCTTGCAGTACTTTACTGATGAAATATACTGGCTTCTGTCCCTCTGGTTTTGAGTCTTTAATAAGTGCTGCGCTGACTGCCTCATTGCCGACGGCAAGGTACAAATAAAGCGTCTCTCCGCTGTCGGGTTTTGCGAGGACCGGCGGGCAGGAAAGAACTTTTTTGAACTCTTGGAACGCCTTTTCGCATTCTTCAGACCATTGAAAAGTGACTCCCTTCTTCAGTAAGCCGAAAAGGGGGAGGGACTTATGGGCTGAATTTGCTAGAAACCGTGTGAGGGCTACTAGCCTTCCGGTTAGCTGTTGGACTTCCTTGACTGTCTGGGGGCTTCTCATTTCAATGACCGCCTTGCACTTATCTGGGTTGACTCCGATGCCCCTTTCAGTGAGCATGAAGCCTAGGAACTTGCCAGCAGGGACTCCGAAAGCGCATTTGCTGGGGTTGAGGCGCATGTTGTATTTCCTCAACCTCTCAAACACTCCTTCGAGGTCGCTCAGGTGCTGCGTTGGATCTCGTGATTTGGCGATCATGTCATTAATGTATACTTCAATGCTGTCGCCGATCAGGTCTTTGAATACCGTGTTCATCATGCGCTGATAGGTTGCTCCGGCATTCTTCAAGCCAAAGGGCATCATGGTATAGCAGTAATTGGCGTTCTGAGTGATGAACGCCGTTTTGTCTTGGTCTTCCTCAATTAGAGGGATTTGATTGTAGCCAGAGTAAGCGTCCATGAAAGACAGCATTTTGAACCCTGAAGCGTTATCAACGAGTTGATCGATGCTGGGGAACGGATACGCGTCCTTTGGGCACACTTTGTTGAGGTCAGTGTAGTCGACGCACATTCTCCACGCCCCATTAGGCTTTTTAACCAACACTGGGTTGGACAGCCACGTGGTATATTTGATCTCTCGGATAAATCCGGCGTCATGCAGTCTCTTTACTTCTTCATCAATAATCTTTTGGCGGTCAGAGCCAAACTTCCTCTTTTTCTGGGCGACGGGTTTTGCCTTGGGATCCACGGACAATCTGTGGCAGCAAACTTCGGGGTCTATGCCCGGCATGTCTGATGGTTTCCAAGCAAACAAGTCCTTGTTTCTTTTGAGGAGTTTAATAAGCTCCTCCTTGGTGTCGGGATGCATTGCCGCCCCAATGGTTGTGGTTTGGTCTGCATCTCCAAGTGTGACGTGCTCTAGGGCTCCGTCGGGGGTAGGTCTTGCATGTTCGACTCTGGGGTCGTCTCTTGCATCGAATTCCACCAAGAGACACTGATCGCCTTTGATCGTGTTCTCGGATGGGCTGTTTTTTGGGGGCGATGGGTTTGAACTTGGTGGTTGTGCTGTTGGAGTTCTGAATGTAACCTTTGTAGTTGGCCTTAGGGATATGTTGTAGCAGCTCCTTGCGACCAGCTGATCGCCTTTCACCGTTGCTACCTTGTTGTTTTTTGCAACAAACTTAATTGCCAAGTGCGGGTGGGAAATGCTAGCCTCAAACGCCGCAAACATCCTTCGGCCAAGTATGGCGTTATATGCTGAAGGAGTGCCTAGCACCAAGAACTGGATATCGGCCGA
>JAVKPL010006256.1:0-25875 GCA_032173675.1 Gastrolobium villosum
GATGGATAAAATAAATGCAAAAGAAATTGATTTTGTGAAGTTTTTCGGCGGAAAATGGATTCCGTAGAAGATTTTTGACGGAAAATGGATTCGTCTAAGACTTTTGACGGAAAATGAATTCCATCGAAAATGGATGAATAAAATAAATGCAAAAGAAATTGATTTTGTGAAGATTTTCAACTGAAAACGGATTCCGTCGTAAATGGATGAATAAAATAAATGCAAAAGAAATTGATTTTATGAAGTTTTTCGACGAAAAATGGATTCCGTCGAAGATTTTTGATGAAAAATGTATTCCGTCGAAAACGGATGAATAAAATAAATGCAAAAGAAATTGATTTTGTGAAGTTTTTCGATGGAAAAAGAATTTCGTCGAAAATAGATTAATAAAATAAATGCAAAAGAAATTGATTTTGTGAAGTTTTTCGACGGAAAATGGATTCCGTAGAAGATTTTTGAGAAAATGGATTCCGTCAAAGATTTTTGATGGAAAATGAATTCCGTCGAAAACGGATGAATAAAATAAATGCAAAAGAAATTGATTTTGTGAAGTTTTTCGATGGAAAATGGATTCCGTCGAAGATTTTTGACGGAAAATGGATTCCGTCGAAGATTTTTGACGGATAATGAATTCCGTCGAAAATGGATGAATAAAATAAATTGCAAAAGAAATTGATTTTATGAAGTTTTTCGATGAAAAATGGATTCCGTCGAACATTTTTGACGAAAAATGTATTCCTTCAAAAACGGATGAATAAAATAAATGCAAAAGAAATTGATTTTGTGAAGTTTTTCGACGGAAAACAAATTGCGTCGAAAACGGATGAATAAAATAAATGCAAAAGAAATTGATTTTGTGAAGATTTTTGACGGAAAATGGATTCCTTCGAAGATTTTTGACGGAAAATGTATTCCGTCGAAAACGGATGAATAAAATAAATGCAAAAGAAATTGATTTTGTGAAGTTTTGTGACGGAAAAAAAATTCCGTCGAAAACGGATGGATAAAATAAATGCAAAAGAAATTGATTTTGTGAAGTTTTTCGGCGGAAAATGGATTCCGTAGAAGATTTTTGACGGAAAATGGATTCGTCTAAGACTTTTGACGGAAAATGAATTCCATCGAAAATGGATGAATAAAATAAATGCAAAAGAAATTGATTTTGTGAAGATTTTCAACTGAAAACGGATTCCGTCGTAAATGGATGAATAAAATAAATGCAAAAGAAATTGATTTTATGAAGTTTTTCGACGAAAAATGGATTCCGTCGAAGATTTTTGATGAAAAATGTATTCCGTCGAAGATTTTTGACGGAAAATGAATTCCGTCGAAAACGGATGAATAAAATAAATGCAAAAGAAATTGATTTTGTGAAGTTTTTCGAAATGAATTCCGAATTCCGTCGAAAACGGATGAATAAAATAAATGCAAAAGAAATTGATTTTGTGAAGTTTTTCGATGGAAAATGGATTTCGTCGATTAATAAAATAAATGCAAAAGAAGAATTTTTGATGGAAAATGGATTCCGTCAAAGATTTTTGATGGAAAATGAATTCCGTCGAAAACGGATGAATAAAATAAATGCAAAAGAAATTGATTTTGTGAAGTTTTTCGATGGAAAATGGATTGAATAAAAGATTTTTGAAAAAAATGGATTCCGTCGAAGATTTTTGACGGATAATGAATTCCGTCGAAAATGGATGAATAAAATAAATGCAAAAGAAATTGATTTTATGAAGTTTTTCGATGAAAAATGGATTCCGTCGAACATTTTTGACGAAAAATGTATTCCTTCAAAAACGGATGAATAAAATAAATGCAAAAGAAATTGATTTTGTGAAGTTTTTCGACGGAAAACAAATTGCGTCGAAAACGGATGAATAAAATAAATGCAAAAGAAATTGATTTTGTGAAGATTTTTGACGGAAAATGGATTCCTTCGAAGATTTTTGACGGAAAATGTATTCCGTCGAAAACGGATGAATAAAATAAATGCAAAAGAAATTGATTTTGTGAAGTTTTGTGACGGAAAAAAAATTCCGTCGAAAACGGATGGATAAAATAAATGCAAAAGAAATTGATTTTGTGAAGTTTTTCGGCGGAAAATGGATTCCGTAGAAGATTTTTGACGGAAAATGGATTCGTCTAAGACTTTTGACGGAAAATGAATTCCATCGAAAATGGATGAATAAAATAAATGCAAAAGAAATTGATTTTGTGAAGATTTTCAACTGAAAACGGATTCCGTCGTAAATGGATGAATAAAATAAATGCAAAAGAAATTGATTTTATGAAGTTTTTCGACGAAAAATGGATTCCGTCGAAGATTTTTGATGAAAAATGTATTCCGTCGAAAACGGATGAATAAAATAAATGCAAAAGAAATTGATTTTGTGAAATGGAAAAAGAATTTCGTCGAAAATAGAATAAAATAAATGCAAAAGAAATTGATTTTGTGAAGTTTTTCGGAAAATGGATTCCGAGAAGATTTTTGATGGAAAATGGATTCCGTCAAAGATTTTTGATGGAAAAAATTCCGTCGAAAACGGATGAATAAAATAAATGCAAAAGAAATTGATTTTGTGAAAGTTTTTCGGAAAAATGGATTCCGTCGAAGATTTTTGATGAAAAATGTATTCCGTCGAAAACGGATGAATAAAATAAATGCAAAAGAAATTGATTTTGTGAAGTTTTTCGATGGAAAAAGAATTTCGTCGAAAACGGATTAATAAATAAATGCAAAAGAAATTGATTTTTTGAAGTTTTTCGACGGAAAATGGATTCCGTAGAAGATTTTTGATGGAAAATGGATTCCGTCAAAGATTTTTGATGGAAAATGAATTCCGTCGAAAACGGATGAATAAAATAAATGCAAAAGAAATTGATTTTGTGAAGTTTTTCGATGGAAAATGGATTCCGTCGAAAACGGAAAATGGATTGCGAAGATTTTTGACGGATAGAATTCCGTCGAAAATGGATAAATAAAATAAATGCAAAAGAAATTGATTTTATGAAGTTTTTCGACGGAAAATGGATTCCGTCGAAGATTTTTGACGGAAAATGTATTCCTTCAAAAACGGATGAATAAAATAAATGCAAAAGAAATTGATTTTGTGAAGTTTTTCGACGGAAAACAAATTGCGTCGAAAACGGATGAATAAAATAAATGCAAAAGAAATTGATTTTGTGAAGATTTTTGACGGAAAATGGATTCCGGAAAATGGATTTCGAAGATTTTTGACGGAAAATGTATTCCGTCGAAAACGGATGAATAAAATAAATGCAAAAGAAATTGATTTTGTGAAGTTTTGTGACGGAAAAAAAATTCCGTCGAAAACGGATGGATAAAATAAATGCAAAAGAAATTGATTTTGTGAAGTTTTTCGGCGGAAAATGGATTCCGTAGAAGATTTTTGACGGAAAATGGATTCGTCTAAGACTTTTGACGGAAAATGAATTCCATCGAAAATGGATGAATAAAATAAATGCAAAAGAAATTGATTTTGTGAAGATTTTCAACTGAAAACGGATTCCGTCGTAAATGGATGAATAAAATAAATGCAAAAGAAATTGATTTTATGAAGTTTTTCGACGAAAAATGGATTCCGTCGAAGATTTTTGATGAAAAATGTATTCCGTCGAAAACGGATGAATAAAATAAATGCAAAAGAAATTGATTTTGTGAAGTTTTTCGATGGAAAATTTTGTGAAGTTTTTCGATGGAATGGAATTCCGATTTTGTCGAAAATGGAAAACGGATCGAAAACGGAATAAAATAAATGCAAAAGAAATTGATTTTGAAGTCGAAGATTTTTGACGGAAAATGGATTCCGTCGAAAATGGATGAATAAAATAAATGCAAAAGAAATTGATGGATGAATGAAAAATGGATTCCGTCGAACATTTTTGACGAAAAATGTATTCCTTCAAAAACGGATGAATAAAATAAATGCAAAAGAAATTGATTTTGTGAAGTTTTTCGACGGAAAACAAATTGCGTCGAAAACGGATGAATAAAATAAATGCAAAAGAAATTGATTTTGTGAAGATTTTTGACGGAAAATGGATTCCTTCGAAGATTTTTGACGGAAAATGTATTCCGTCGAAAACGGATGAATAAAATAAATGCAAAAGAAATTGATTTTGTGAAGTTTTGTGACGGAAAAAAAATTCCGTCGAAAACGGATGGATAAAATAAATGCAAAAGAAATTGATTTTGTGAAGTTTTTCGGCGGAAAATGGATTCCGTAGAAGATTTTTGACGGAAAATGGATTCGTCTAAGACTTTTGACGGAAAATGAATTCCATCGAAAATGGATGAATAAAATAAATGCAAAAGAAATTGATTTTGTGAAGATTTTCAACTGAAAACGGATTCCGTCGTAAATGGATGAATAAAATAAATGCAAAAGAAATTGATTTTATGAAGTTTTTCGACGAAAAATGGATTCCGTCGAAGATTTTTGATGAAAAATGTATTCCGTCGAAAACGGATGAATAAAATAAATGCAAAAGAAATTGATTTTGTGAAGTTTTTCGATGGAAAAAGAATTTCGTCGAAAATAGATTAATAAAATAAATGCAAAAGAAATTGATTTTGTGAAGTTTTTCGACGGAAAATGGATTCCGTAGAAGATTTTTGATGGAAAATGGATTCCGTCAAAGATTTTTGATGGAAAATGAATTCCGTCGAAAACGGATGAATAAAATAAATGCAAAAGAAATTGATTTTGTGAAGTTTTTCGATGGAAAATGGATTCCGTCGAAGATTTTTGACGGAAAATGGATTCCGTCGAAGATTTTTGACGGATAATGAATTCCGTCGAAAATGGATGAATAAAATAAATGCAAAAGAAATTGATTTTATGAAGTTTTTCGATGAAAAATGGATTCCGTCGAACATTTTTGACGAAAAATGTATTCCTTCAAAAACGGATGAATAAAATAAATGCAAAAGAAATTGATTTTGTGAAGTTTTTCGACGGAAAACAAATTGCGTCGAAAACGGATGAATAAAATAAATGCAAAAGAAATTGATTTTGAGAAGATTTTTGACGGAAAATGGATTCCTTCGAAGATTTTTGACGGAAAATGTATTCCGTCGAAAACGGATGAATAAAATAAATGCAAAAGAAATTGATTTTGTGAAGTTTTGTGACGGAAAAAAAATTCCGTCGAAAACGGATGGATAAAATAAATGCAAAAGAAATTGATTTTGTGAAGTTTTTCGGCGGAAAATGGATTCCGTAGAAGATTTTTGACGGAAAATGGATTCGTCTAAGACTTTTGACGGAAAATGAATTCCATCGAAAATGGATGAATAAAATAAATGCAAAAGAAATTGATTTTGTGAAGATTTTCAACTGAAAACGGATTCCGTCGTAAATGGATGAATAAAATAAATGCAAAAGAAATTGATTTTATGAAGTTTTTCGACGAAAAATGGATTCCGTCGAAGATTTTTGATGAAAAATGTATTCCGTCGAAAACGGATGAATAAAATAAATGCAAAAGAAATTGATTTTGTGAAGTTTTTCGATGGAAAAAGAATTTCGTCGAAAATAGATTAATAAAATAAATGCAAAAGAAATTGATTTTGTGAAGTTTTTCGACGGAAAATAAATTCCGTAGAAGATTTTTGATGGAAAATGGATTCCGTCAAAGATTTTTGATGGAAAATGAATTCCGTCGAAAACGGATGAATAAAATAAATGCAAAAGAAATTGATTTTGTGAAGTTTTTCGATGGAAAATGGATTCCGTCGAAGATTTTTGACGGAAAATGGATTCCGTCGAAGATTTTTGACGGATAATGAATTCCGTCGAAAATGGATGAATAAAATAAATGCAAAAGAAATTGATTTTATGAAGTTTTTCGATGAAAAATGGATTCCGTCGAACATTTTTGACGAAAAATGTATTCCTTCAAAAACGGATGAATAAAATAAATGCAAAAGAAATTGATTTTGTGAAGTTTTTCGACGGAAAACAAATTGCGTCGAAAACGGATGAATAAAATAAATGCAAAAGAAATTGATTTTGTGAAGATTTTTGACGGAAAATGGATTCCTTCAAAAGAAAGATTTTTGACGGAAAATGTATTTTTGACGTCGAAAATGTATTCCGTCGAAAACGGATGAATAAAATAAATGCAAAAGAAATTGATTTTGTGAAGTTTTGTGACGGAAAAAAAATTCCGTCGAAAACGGATGGATAAAATAAATGCAAAAGAAATTGATTTTGTGAAGTTTTTCGGCGGAAAATGGATTCCGTAGAAGATTTTTGACGGAAAATGGATTCGTCTAAGACTTTTGACGGAAAATGAATTCCATCGAAAATGGATGAATAAAATAAATGCAAAAGAAATTGATTTTGTGAAGATTTTCAACTGAAAACGGATTCCGTCGTAAATGGATGAATAAAATAAATGCAAAAGAAATTGATTTTATGAAGTTTTTCGACGAAAAATGGATTCCGTCGAAGATTTTTGATGAAAAATGTATTCCGTCGAAAACGGATGAATAAAATAAATGCAAAAGAAAATGATTTTGTGAAGTTTTTCGATGGAAAAAGAATTTCGTCGAAAATAGATTAATAAAATAAATGCAAAAGAAATTGATTTTGTGAAGTTTTTCGACGGAAAATGGATTCCGTAGAAGATTTTTGATGGAAAATGGATTCCGTCAAAGATTTTTGATGGAAAATGAATTCCGTCGAAAACGGATAATAAAATAAATGCAAAAGAAATTGATTTTGTGAAGTTTTTCGATGGAAAATGGATTCCGTCGAAGATTTTTGACGGAAAAATGAAGATTTTTGACGGAAAATGAATTCCGTCGAAAATGGATGAATAAAATAAATGCAAAAGAAATTGATTTTATGAAGTTTTTCGATGAAAAATGGATTCCGTCGAACATTTTTGACGAAAATGTATTCCTTCAAAAACGGATGAATAAAATAAATGCAAAAGAAATTGATTTTGTGAAGTTTTTCGACGGAAAACAAATTGCGTCGAAAACGGATGAATAAAATAAATGCAAAAGAAATTGATTTTGTGAAGATTTTTGACGGAAAATGGATTCCTTCGAAGATTTTTGACGGAAAATGTATTCCGTCGAAAACGGATGAATAAAATAAATGCAAAAGAAATTGATTTTGTGAAGTTTTGTGACGGAAAAAAAATTCCGTCGAAAACGGATGGATAAAATAAATGCAAAAGAAATTGATTTTGTGAAGTTTTTCGGCGGAAAATGGATTCCGTAGAAGATTTTTGACGGAAAATGGATTCGTCTAAGACTTTTGACGGAAAATGAATTCCATCGAAAATGGATGAATAAAATAAATGCAAAAGAAATTGATTTTGTGAAGATTTTCAACTGAAAACGGATTCCGTCGTAAATGGATGAATAAAATAAATGCAAAAGAAATTGATTTTATGAAGTTTTTCGACGAAAAATGGATTCCGTCGAAGATTTTTGATGAAAAATGTATTCCGTCGAAAACGGATGAATAAAATAAATGCAAAAGAAATTGATTTTGTGAAGTTTTTCGATGGAAAAAGAATTTCGAAAAACGGATGAATAAAATAAATGCAAAAGAAATTGATTTTGTGAAGTTTTTCGACGGAAAATGGATTCCGTCGAAGATTTTTGATGGAAAATGATTCCGTCGAAAACGGATGAATAAAATAAATGCAAAAGAAATTGATTTTGTGAAGTTTTTGCGGAAAAAAAATTCCGTCGAAAACGGATGAATAAAATAAATGCAAAAGAAATTGATTTTGTGAAGTTTTTCGGCGGAAAATGGATTCCGTCGAAGATTTTTGGACGGAAAATGATGAATAAAATAAATGCAAAAGAAATTGTGAAGTTTTTCGACGGAAAATGGACGTCGAAAATGTATTCCGTCGAAAATGGATGAATAAAATAAATGCAAAAGAAATTGATTTTGTGAAGTTTTTCGACGGAAAATGGACAAGATTTTTGACGGAAAATGAATTCCGTCGAAAATGGATGAATAAAATAAATGCAAAAGAAATTGATTTTATGAAGTTTTTGACGAAAAATGGATTCCGTCGAAGATTTTTGACGGAAAATGTATTCCGTCGAAAACGGATGAATAAAATAAATGCAAAAGAAATTGATTTTGTGAAGTTTTGTGACGGAAAAAAAATTCCGTCGAAAACGGATGGATAAAATAAATGCAAAAGAAATTGATTTTGTGAAGTTTTTCGGCGGAAAATGGATTCCGTCGAAGATTTTTGACGGAAAATGGATGAATAAAATAAATGCAAAAGAAATTGATTTTGTGAAGATTTTCAACTGAAAACGGATTCCGTCGTAAATGGATGAATAAAATAAATGCAAAAGAAATTGATTTTATGAAGTTTTTCGACGAAAAATGGATTCCGTCGAAGATTTTTGATGAAAAATGTATTCCGTCGAAAACGGATGAATAAAATAAATGCAAAAGAAATTGATTTTGTGAAGTTTTTCGATGGAAAAAGAATTTCGTCGAAAATAGATTAATAAAATAAATGCAAAAGAAATTGATTTTGTGAAGTTTTTCGACGGAAAATGGATTCCGTAGAAGATTTTTGATCGAAAATGGATTCCGTCAAAGATTTTTGATGGAAAATGAATTCCGTCGAAAACGGATGAATAAAATAAATGCAAAAGAAATTGATTTTGTGAAGTTTTTCGATGGAAAATGGATTCCGTCGAAGATTTTTGAGAAAATGGATTCCGTCGAAGATTTTTGACGGATAATGAATTCCGTCGAAAATGGATGAATAAAATAAATGCAAAAGAAATTGATTTTGTGAAGTTTTTCGATGAAAAATGGATTCCGTCGAACATTTTTGACGAAAAATGTATTCCTTCAAAAACGGATGAATAAAATAAATGCAAAAGAAATTGATTTTGTGAAGTTTTTCGACGGAAAACAAATTGCGTCGAAAACGGATGAATAAAATAAATGCAAAAGAAATTGATTTTGTGAAGATTTTTGACGGAAAATGGATTCCTTCGAAGATTTTTGACAGAAAATGAATTCCGTCGAAAACGGATGAATAAAATAAATGCAAAAGAAATTGATTTTGTGAAGTTTTGTGACGGAAAAAAAATTCCGTCGAAAACGGATGGATAAAATAAATGCAAAAGAAATTGATTTTGTGAAGTTTTTCGGCGGAAAATGGATTCCGTCGAAGATTTTTGACGGAAAATGGATTCCGTCGAAGATTTTTGACGGAAAATGAATTCCGTCGAAAATGGATGAATAAAATAAATGCAAAAGAAATTGATTTTGTGAAGTTTTTGACGGAAAAAAAATTCCGTCGAAAATGGATGAATAAAATAAATGCAAAAGAAATTGATTTTTGAAGTTTTTCGGCGGAAAATGGATTCCGTCGAAGATTTTTGACGGAAAATGTATTCCGTCGAAAATGGATGAATAAAATAAATGCAAAAGAAATTGATTTTGTGAAGTTTTTCGACGGAAAATGGATTCCGTAAAAGATTTTTGACGGAAAATGAATTCCGTGAAAATGGATGAATAAAATAAATGCAAAAGAAAGTGATTTTGTGAAGTTTTTCGACGGAAAATGGATTCCGTAGAAAATGGATGAATAAAATAAATGCAAAAGAAATTGATTATGTGAAGTTTTTCGACGGAAAATGGATTCCGTCGAAGATTTTTGACGGAAAATGAATTCCGTCGAAAATGGATGAATAAAATAAATGCAAAAGAAATTGATTTTATTAAGTTTTTCGATGAAAAATGGATTCCGTCGAAGATTTTTGACGAAAAATGTATTCCGTCGAAAACGGATGAATAAAATAAATGCAAAAGAAATTGATTTTGTGAAGTTTTGTGACGGAAAAAAATTCCGTCGAAAACGGATGGATAAAATAAATGCAAAAGAAATTGATTTTGTGAAGTTTTTCGGCGGAAAATGGATTCCGTCGAAGATTCTGGACGGAAAATGTATTCCGTCGAAAATGGATGAATAAAATAAATGCAAAAGAAATTGATTATGTGAAGTTTTTCGACGGAAAATGGATTCCGTCGAAGATTTTTGACGGAAAATGAATTCCGTCGAAAATGGATGAATAAAATAAATGCAAAAGAAATTGATTTTATTAAGTTTTTCGATGAAAAATGGATTACGTCGAAGATTTTTGACGAAAAATGTATTCCGTCGAAAACGGATGAATAAAATAAATGCAAAAGAAATTGATTTTGTGAAGTTTTGTGACGGAAAAAAAATTCCGTCGAAAACGGATGGATAAAATAAATGCAAAAGAAATTGATTTTGTGAAGTTTTTCGGCGGAAAATGGATTCCGTAGAAGATTTTTGACGGAAAATGGATTCGTCTAAGACTTTTGACGGAAAATGAATTCCATCGAAAATGGATGAATATAATAAATGCAAAAGAAATTGATTTTGTGAAGATTTTCAACTGAAAACGGATTCCGTCGTAAATGGATGAATAAAATAAATGCAAAAGAAATTGATTTTATGAAGTTTTTCGACGAAAAATGGATTCCGTCGAAGATTTTTGATGAAAAATGTATTCCGTCGAAAACGGATGAATAAAATAAATGCAAAAGAAATTGATTTTGTGAAGTTTTTCGATGGAAAAAGAATTTCGTCGAAAATAGATTAATAAAATAAATGCAAAAGAAATTGATTTTGTGAAGTTTTTCGACGGAAAATGGATTCCGTAGAAGATTTTTGATGGAAAATGGATTCCGTCAAAGATTTTTGATGGAAAATGAATTCCGTCGAAAACGGATGAATAAAATAAATGCAAAAGAAATTGATTTTGTGAAGTTTTTCGATGGAAAATGGATTCCGTCGAAGATTTTTGACGAAAAATGGATTCCGTCGAAGATTTTTGAAAATGAATTCCGTCGAAAATGGATGAATAAAATAAATGCAAAAGAAATTGATTTTGTGAAGTTTTTCGAAAGAAAATGAATTCCGTCGAAAATGGATGAATAAAATAAATGCAAAAGAAATTGATTTTGTGAAGTTTTTCGATGAAAAATGGATTCCGTCGAACATTTTTGACGAAAAATGTATTCCTTCGAAAACGGATGAATAAAATAAATGCAAAATAAATTGATTTTGTGAAGTTTTTCGACGGAAAACCAAATTGAGTCGAAAACGGATGAATAAAATAAATGCAAAAGAATTGATTTTGTGAAGAAAATTTTTCGGACGGAAAATGGATTTCGTCGAAGATTTTTGACGGAAAATGAATTCCGTCGAAAATGGATGAATAAAATAAATGCAAAAGAAATTGATTTTGTGAAGTTTTTCGACGGAAAATGGAAAGATTTTTGACGGAAAATGTATTCCGTCGAAAACGGATGAATAAAATAAATGCAAAAGAAATTGATTTTGTGAAGTTTTCAAAAATGGACGGAAGAAAAATTCCGTCGAAAACGGATGAATAAAATAAATGCAAAAGAAATTGATTTTGTGAAGTTTTGTGACGGAAAAAAATTCCGTCGAAAACGGATGGATAAAATAAATGCAAAAGAAATTGATTTTGTGAAGTTTTTCGGCGGAAAATGGATTCCGTAGAAGATTTTTGACGGAAAATGGATTCGTCTAAGACTTTTGACGGAAAATGAATTCCATCGAAAATGGATGAATAAAATAAATGCAAAAGAAATTGATTTGAGAAGATTTTCAACTGAAAACGGATTCCGTCGTAAATGGATGAATAAAATAAATGCAAAAGAAATTGATTTTATGAAGTTTTTCGACGAAAAATGGATTCCGTCGAAGATTTTTGATGAAAAATGTATTCCGTCGAAAACGGATGAATAAAATAAATGCAAAAGAAATTGATTTTGTGAAGTTTTTCGATGGAAAAAGAATTTCGTCGAAAATAGATTAATAAAATAAATGCAAAAGAAATTGATTTTGTGAAGTTTTTCGACCGAAAATGGATTCCGTAGAAGATTTTTGATGGAAAATGGATTCCGTCAAAGATTTTTGATGGAAAATGAATTCCGTCGAAAACGGATGAATAAAATAAATGCAAAAGAAATTGATTTTGTGAAGTTTTTCGATGGAAAATGGATTCCGTCGAAGATTTTTGACGGAAAATGGATTCCGTCGAAGATTTTTGACGGATAATGAATTCCGTCGAAAATGGATGAATAAAATAAATGCAAAAGAAATTGATTTTGTGAAGTTTTTCGATGAAAAATGGATTCCGTCGAACGAAAAATGTATTTCGAAAACGGATGAATAAAATAAATGTCGACGGAAAAAAATTCCGTCGAAAACGGATGGATAAAATAATTGCAATAGAAATTGATTTTGTGAAGTTTTTCGTCGAAGATTTTTGACGGAAAATGTATTCCGTCGAAAATGGATGAATAAAATAAATGCAAAAGAAATTGATTTTGTGAAGTTTTTGACGGAAAATGGATTCCGTCGAAAATGGATGAATAAAATAAATGCAAAAGAAATTGATTTTATGAAGTTTTTCGATGAAAAATGGATTCCGTCGAAGATTTTTGACGAAAAATGTATTCCGTCGAAAACGGATGAATAAAATAAATGCAAAAGAAATTGATTTTGTGAAGTTTTGTGACGGAAAAAAAATTCCGTCGAAAACGGATGGATAAAATAAATGCAAAAGAAATTGATTTTGTGAAGTTTTTCGGCGGAAAATGGATTCCGTCGAAGATTTTTGACGGAAAATGAATTCCGTCGAAAATGGATGAATAAAATAAATGCAAAAGAAATTGATTTTGTGAAGATTTTCAACTGAAAACGGATTCCGTCGTAAATGGATGAATAAAATAAATGCAAAAGAAATTGATTTTATGAAGTTTTTCGACGAAAAATGGATTCCGTCGAAGATTTTTGATGAAAAATGTATTCCGTCGAAAACGGATGAATAAAATAAATGCAAAAGAAAATTGATTTTGTGAAGTTTTTGACGGAAAATGAATTCCGTCGAAAATGGATGAATAAAATAAATGCAAAAGAAATTGATTTTTTAAGTTTTTCGATGAAAAATGGATTCCGTCGAAGATTTTTGACGAAAAATGTATTCCGTCGAAAACGGATGAATAAAATAAATGCAAAAGAAATTGATTTTGTGAAGTTTTGTGACGGAAAAAAAATTCCGTCGAAAACGGATGGATAAAATAAATGCAAAAGAAATTGATTTTGTGAAGTTTTTCGGCGAAAAATGGATTCCGCCGAAGATTTTTGACGGAAAATTCCGTCGAAAATGGATGAATAAAATAAATGCAAAAGAAATTGATTATGTGAAGTTTTTCGACGGAAAATGGATTCCGTCGAAGATTTTTGACGGAAAATGAATTCCGTCGAAAATGGATGAATAAAATAAATGCAAAAGAAATTGATTTTATTAAGTTTTTCGATGAAAAATGGATTACGTCGAAGATTTTTGACGAAAAATGTATTCCGTCGAAAACGGATGAATAAAATAAATGCAAAAGAAATTGATTTTGTGAAGTTTTGTGACGGAAAAAAAATTCCGTCGAAAACGGATGGATAAAATAAATGCAAAAGAAATTGATTTTGTGAAGTTTTTCGGCGGAAAATGGATTCCGTAGAAGATTTTTGACGGAAAATGGATTCGTCTAAGACTTTTGACGGAAAATGAATTCCATCGAAAATGGATGAATATAATAAATGCAAAAGAAATTGATTTTGTGAAGATTTTCAACTGAAAACGGATTCCGTCGTAAATGGATGAATAAAATAAATGCAAAAGAAATTGATTTTATGAAGTTTTTCGACGAAAAATGGATTCCGTCGAAGATTTTTGATGAAAAATGTATTCCGTCGAAAATGGATGAATAAAATAAATGCAAAAGAAATTGATTTTGTGAAGTTTTTCGATGGAAAAAGAATTTCGTCGAAAATAGATTAATAAAATAAATGCAAAAGAAATTGATTTTGTGAAGTTTTTCGACGGAAAATGGATTCCGTAGAAGATTTTTGATGGAAAATGGATTCCGTCAAAGATTTTTGATGGAAAATGAATTCCGTCGAAAACGGATGAATAAAATAAATGCAAAAGAAATTGATTTTGTGAAGTTTTTCGATGGAAAATGGATTCCGTCGAAGATTTTTGACGGAAAATGGATTCCGTCGAAGATTTTTGACGGATAATGAATTCCGTCGAAAATGGATGAATAAAATAAATGCAAAAGAAATTGATTTTATGAAGTTTTTCGATGAAAAATGGATTCCGTCGAACATTTTTGACGAAAAATGTATTCCTTCAAAAACGGATGAATAAAATAAATGCAAAAGAAATTGATTTTGTGAAGTTTTTCGACGGAAAACAAATTGCGTCGAAAACGGATGAATAAAATAAATGCAAAAGAAATTGATTTTGTGAAGATTTTTGACGGAAAATGGATTCCTTCGAAGATTTTTGACGGAAAATGTATTCCGTCGAAAACGGATGAATAAAATAAATGCAAAAGAAATTGATTTTGTGAAGTTTTGTGACGGAAAAAAATTCCGTCGAAAACGGATGGATAAAATAAATGCAAAAGAAATTGATTTTGTGAAGTTTTTCGGCGGAAAATGGATTCCGTAGAAGATTTTTGACGGAAAATGGATTCGTCTAAGACTTTTGACGGAAAATGAATTCCATCGAAAATGGATGAATAAAATAAATGCAAAAGAAATTGATTTTGTGAAGATTTTCAACTGAAAACGGATTCCGTCGTATATGGATGAATAAAATAAATGCAAAAGAAATTGATTTTATGAAGTTTTTCGACGAAAAATGGATTCCGTCGAAGATTTTTGATGAAAAATGTATTCCGTCGAAAACGGATGAATAAAATAAATGCAAAAGAAATTGATTTTGTGAAGTTTTTCGATGGAAAAAGAATTTCGTCGAAAAAAGATTAATAAAATAAATGCAAAAGAAATTGATTTTTTGAAGTTTTTCGACGGAAAATGGATTCCGTGGAAGATTTTTGACGGAAAATGGATTCCGTCGAAGATTTTTGACGGATAATGAATTCCGTCGAAAATGGATGAATAAAATAAATGCAAAAGAAATTGATTTTATGAAGTTTTTCGACGGAAAACAAATTGCATCGAAAACGGATGAATAAAATAAATGCAAAAGAAATTGATTTTGTGAAGATTTTTGACGGAAAATGGATTCCTTCGAAGATTTTTGACGGAAAATGTATTCCGTCGAAAACGGATGAATAAAATAAATGCAAAAGAAATTGATTTTGTGAAGTTTTGTGACGGAAAAAAAATTCCGTCGAAAACGGATGGATAAAATAAATGCAAAAGAAATTGATTTTGTGAAGTTTTTCGGCGGAAAATGGATTCCGTAGAAGATTTTTGACGGAAAATGGATTCGTCTAAGACTTTTGACGGAAAATGAATTCCATCGAAAATGGATGAATAAAATAAATGCAAAAGAAATTGATTTTGTGAAGATTTTCAACTGAAAACGGATTCCGTCGTATATGGATGAATAAAATAAATGCAAAAGAAATTGATTTTATGAAGTTTCTGAAAAATGGACGAAAAATGGATTCCGTCGAAAACGGATATAAAATAAATGCAAAAGAAATTGATTTTGTGAAGTTTTGAGACGGAAAAAAAATTCCGTCGAAAACGGATGGATAAAATAAATGCAAAAGAAATTGATTTTGTGAAGTTTTTCGGCGGAAAATGGATTCCGTAGAAGATTTTTGACGGAAAATGGATTCGTCTAAGACTTTTGATGGAAAATGAATTCCATCGAAAATGGATGAATAAAATAAATGCAAAAGAAATTGATTTTGTGAAGATTTTCAACAGAAAACGGATTCCGTCATAAATGGATGAATAAAATAAAGGCAAAAGAAATTGATTTTATGAAGTTTTTCGACGAAAAATGGATTCCGCCGCAGTGCACTAGAATGAGTCGTGGTGCACCATGGGCTAGCCGCGGTGTACCAGAATGAGCCGGGGGGCACCAGAATGAGCCGTGGTTCACCATGGGCTAGCCGCGGTGCATAAGAATGAGTCGTGGTGCACCATGGGCAAGCAGCGGTGCACCAGAATGAGCCGCAGTGCACCAGAATGAGCCGTGGTGCACCATGGGCTAGCTGCGATGCACCAGAATGAAGCGTGGTGGACCATTGGCTAGCCGCGGTGCACCAGAATGAGCCGTGGTGCACCATTAGATAGCCGCGGTGCAAAAGAATGAGCTGTGCTGCACCATGGGCTAGCCGAGGTGCACCAGAATGAGCCAAGGTGCACCATGGGCTAGCCGTGGTGCACCAGAATGAGCCGCGGTGCACCGCAATCAGCCGGGGTGCACCATGGACTAGTCGCGGTGCATCAGAATGAGCCACGGTGCACCAGAATGAGCCGTGGTGCACCATGGTCTAGCCGCAGTGCACCAGAATAAGCCGCCATACACCAAAATAAGCCGTGCTGTACCATGGGCTAGCCACGGTGCACCGAAATGAGCCGTGGTGGACCATTGGCTAGCCACGGTGCACCAGAATGAGCCGTGGTGCACCATGGGCTAGCCGCGGTGCACCGGAATGAGCCGTGGTGCACCATGGGCTAGCCGCGGTGCACCGGAATGAGCCGTGGTGCACCATGGGCTAGCCGCGGTGCACCGGAATGAGCCGTGGTGCACCATGGGCTAGCAGCGCTGCACCGGAATGAGCCGTGGTGCACCATGGGCTAGCTGCGGTTCACGAGAATGAGCCGTGGTGTACCATGGGCTAGCCATAGTGCACCCTGGGCTAGCCACGGTGCACCATGGGCAAGCGGCGGTGCACCAGAATGAGCCATGGTACACCAGAATGAGCTATGGTGCACCAGAATGAGCCGTTGTGCACTATTGGATAGCCACGGTGCACCAGAATGAGACTGGGTGCATCGCGGTCTAGCCGCGGTGCACGAGAATGAGCTATGGTGAACCTGAATGAGCCGTGGTGCACCATGGGCTAGCCGCGTTGCACCAGAATGTGCTGGGGTGCACCAGAATGAGCCGTGGTGCACTAGAATGAGCCAGGGTGCACCAGAATGAGCAATGGTGCACCAGAATGAGCCGCGGTGCACCAGAATGAGTCGTGGTGCACCATGGGCTAGCCGCGGTGCACCAGAATGAGCCGTGGTTCACCAGAATGAGCCGTGGTGCACCATGGGCTAGCCGCGGTGCACCAGACTGAGCCGTGGTGTACCATAGGCTAGCGACGGTGCACCAGAATGAGCCGTGGTGCACCATGGGCTAGCCGCAGTGCACTAGAATGAGTCGTGGTGCACTATGGGCTAGCCGCGGTGTACCAGAACGAGCTGGGGGGCACCAGAATGAGCCGTGGTTCACCATGGGCTAGCCGCGGTGCACCAGAATGAGTCGTGGTGCACCATGGGCAAGCAGCGGTGCACCAGAATGAGCCGCAGTGCACCAGAATGAGCCGTGGTGCACCATGGGCTAGCCGTGGTGCACCAAAATGAGGCGTGGTGGACCATTGGCTAGCCGCGGTGCACCAGAATGAGCCGTGGTGCACCATGAGATAGCCGCGGTGCAAAAGAATGAGCTGTGCTGCACCATGGGCTAGCCGAGGTGCACCAGAATGAGCCGGGGTGCACCATGGGCTAGCCGCGGTGCACCGGAATGAGCCGCGGTGCACAATGGGCTAGCCGCGGTGCACCGGAATGAGCCGCGGTGCACCAGAATCAGCCGTGGTGCACCATGGGCTAGCCGCGGTGCACCAGAATGAGCCGTGGTGCACCAGAATGAGCCGTGGTGCACCGTGGACTAGTCGCGGTGCATCAGAATCAGCCGCGGTGCACCAGAACGAGCTGTGGTGCACCATGGGCTAGCCGCAGTGCACCAGAATAAGCCGCCATACACCAAAATAAGCCGTGGTGTACCATGGGTTAGCCGTGATGTACCATGGGTTAGCCGCGGTGCACCGAAATGAGCCGTGGTGCACCGCAATGAGCCGTGGTGCACCATGGACTAGCCGCGGTGCACCAGAATGAGCCTTGGTGCACCATGGGCTAGCAGCGATGCACCAGAATGAGCCGTGGTGCACCATGGGCTAGCTGCGGTTCACGAGAATGAGCCGTGGTGCACCATGGGCTAGCCATCGTGCACCCTGGGCTAGCCACGGTGCACCATGGGCAAGCGGCGGTGCACCAGAATGAGCCATGGTGCACCATGGGCTAGCCGCAGTGCACCGTGGCCTAGCACGGTGCCCCATGGGCAAGCGGCGGTGCACCAGAATGAGCCGCAGTTCACCAGAATGAGCCGGGGTGCACCAGTGAGGCATCGAATTTTGATCTGCCAAGACTTTGATTGTGGTGCTCCCACGATTTTTGAGTTCCGCCAACTCATTTGATAGTGTTTCTGCATTTGTTTTGGTCAATTTTAAGTGTAGTCTATCATCGGGTGCACCTCTTCCGGCACCAGGTCAAGCATCAGGCGCATCTCGTCAGGCACCCAGTGCACCATGCCATGCACCTCGTCAGGCACCGAGTCAAGCATAAGGTGCACCATGCCTGCAGGTCGGGGCACCAAGTCAAGCATCCGGGGCATCTGGTCGGGCACCAGGTGCACAGCCGACCGCGGGCATGGGATGGCTGGCAACTGCTCCCCCTATAATAGCCTTATATGCAGTTGCCAGTTTTGCACAAGTAAATACCTTTTTTCTGAGGAGGAAGAAGTCCAAATTCGGATCTAGAAATTGAATTTCGGTCTGATTTTTTGCATTCATGCTTGGAAAAACCATATCTTACTCTTCCCAAAGTCCCATGATTTTTCTCCATGGGATTAATTTAATATTAATTTTTCAAGAGGCGTAATTTGAGAAAATCCGAAAAAATGGAAAATCGTACCTAGACATCGAATTTTGTTCTGATTTTTTGTAAACATCCATGCTAAAATATATCCAACATCCTCTCCAAGTTTCATTGGATTTCATAGAAGGATTGGTTTTAATGAATTTTTCCCCCCATATAATAGATGCTATTTTCACTCCTCCCCCCATATAATAGGCTTATATGCATTTTGGTAGACTCTTTTTTTGCAAGGAGGAAGAAGGCCCAATTTGTAGAGGGTGGCCATCCGGTCAAAAAACTATCCAGAGAATCGTTACCCCCACCCTATTTTTGCCAAATTTTCAGCATCCGGGGCATCAAGTCGGGCACCAGGTGCACAGCCCACCGCGGGCATGGGAAAGCAGGAAGCTGCTCCCCCCTATAATAGCCTTACATGCAGTTTCCAGTTTTGCACAAGTAAATACCTTTTTTCTGAGGAGGAAGAAGTCCAAATTCGGACCTAGAAATTGAATTTCGGTTTGATTTTTTGCATGCATGCTTGGAAAAACCATATCTTACTGTTCCCAAAGTTTCATGATTTTTCTCCATGGAATTAAAATTTAATATTAATTTTTCAAGAGACGTAATTTGAGAAAATCCGAAAAAATGGAAAATCGTACCCAGGCATCGAATTTTGATCAGCCAAGAGTTTGTGTGTGGTGCTCCCACGATTTTTGAGTTCCTCAAACCCATTTGATAGTGTAACATCCCACGTAATTAGTAAAATATATAAGTGCCATAAGTAACTTTCTCCTCCTAGTGTATTTAACTGTTCAATTTTAGAGAAGCTTAGAAGGACTAGAATATGTTGTGGTTTAGCCTTTTTGTTTCGTGGGTAGCCTTGGACGTTAAAGTATGTGATTCTTGACATGTTGTATTTAGAAATTTAATCCTTTAACCATTAGAGATTCTATCAAAAATAGAAGGAATGAATAAGACATATTCTATGAGCTTAGACTTCATGGGCAGAATGTAAAGTTTTTGCTATCCTTACGTCTAATGAGATTTAATAAAAGAACTTTCTCTAGGCATCTATGATCTTTATGCAGAACCGTTTGTATGTGAGGAAGTTCATGTTTCCATTAAAAATGCCACTATTTTGAAGCTCAAATGTCACTGTTTTGATGCTCAAATGCCACTGTTTCTGCCACTGTTTTGATGCTCAAATGCCACTATTTCTGTCACTATTTTGATGTTCAAAATGGCACTATTTCTGTATAAAATGGTCACTGTTTTGATGTTCAAAATGCCACTGTTTCTGTATAAAATGGTCACTGTTTTGATGTTCAAAATGCCACTGTTTCTGTATAAAATGGTCACTATTTTGATGCTAAAAATGCCACTGTTGCGGTGCAAAATGATCACTGTTTTTGCTGCTATAAACGTTACTGTTTTGGTTTAAAAAACATCACCGTATGTTGTTCACTGCTGCTGTAAAATGCCACTATTTTTACTGCTGTAAATGTTACTGTTCTGCTATAAAATGCCACTGTTTCTGCTCACTGTTTTTAAGAAAAATGTTGCTGTTTTGCTCACTGTTTCTGTTGTAAAACGTTGTTGTTTGCTCACTGTTTTTACTGTAAAACGTTGCTGTAAATTGATTTATTGTAATTGCTTTAGGTGCGCATAAGAAGTGAGAAACGTAGCATATTTCGCTGCTGTTTGGTAATTATTTAAGGCGCGCAAGGTAAGTGTTAGGCGATATTACCTAATGTGACTATTGACTAGCGTATGAAGTTGTAACATGATGCCCCATACTCCGTAAAATTATTATGTTCCTTATGATGTAAGTATTCTGCCATAAATATGCCTTGACGGCAACATGATTATGAGGTAAAGCTGTTATGTGTGGCAGCATAACGTATATGAAAAGTATATAAGCATGCATTTTACATCATACCGCATTTATTTTTACGCTTTGTGTGTGATAGCATGGCATGGCATGCATGTACCAAAATTCATATAGCCTTGCAATTTTAGAATAGTTATGTACAGGACCATGTGTTTGAGCACGCATCATATAGGCATCCCTCCGGTACCAGGTATGGGACACTTGGCATCAGTCCGCATAGGCCACAGTTGGAATCCACCAATGAAGGGTGCCGATTATGGGATGTCCACTGTGTATTGCGCGCACGACGGTGCTAAGAGCGCAAAAAGGAAGGCGTTATATACGCAATATATATATATATATATATGATGAAAAGGAAAAGGGCCAGGAACAGGATATGTTGAAGTGACTGTTTATGATTTTGTGCCTAGTTTAATACTGTTATATTATTGGTTTTATTGCCACTTTACTGGGATTATTCTCACCCCTTTGGGGCTGCTATTTTCATAAATTGCAGGAGGACGTAAGAGCATTTGAAGGCGTGATGTTTGCTGTTACTTGCTGATGCTTGGACTTTTGCTGTTACTGTTTGATTGTTGGATGACTGTAATGCTTATTATTTTGAGACACTTGGATGATTGTAGACATTATTATCTTCCATTTAGCTTTGGTCTTTTATGAACAGCGGCTGTTTTGGAAAAATCAGAAAATGTTTTGCGAAAAGGATTTTTGAACGTTTTATTAAGTGCTGAATTTTAACAGTTTTACGAGCACCTTACGGGTTATGTTTCAAGGTGCAAACGAACTCCGATTTACTATTATTTTATATGCACGCGAAGCCCCCGACGTGCTCTTTCTAGATCACAAGGAATATTTTTTTAACTCGTCCAAACAGAATTTATACGAATTTTTAAATACATTACGGTTTTGCTTTTGGAATAAAATTTTTAGTAGCTAATGTGTCGTTAAAAACTCTAATTCCGCTTAGCAAACGACTCTCTTGGATGCATACAAGGGAGGGCGTTACAGATAGTGTTTCTGCATTTGTTTTGGTCAATTCTTAGTGTAGTCTATCATCGGGTGCACCAGAAAGAGCCGAAGTACACCAAAATGAGACGGGGTGCACCATGGGCTAGCCGCGGTGCACCAAAATGAGCCTTGGTGCTCCGTGGGCTAGCCATTGTGCACCAAAATGAGCCGTGGTTCACCAGAATGAGCCGTGGTGCACCATGGGCTAGCCGCGGTGCACCAGACTGAGCCGTGGTGTACCATAGGCTAGCGACGGTGCACCAGAATGAGCCGTGGGGCACCACGGGCTAGCCGCAGTGCACTAGAATGAGTCGTGGTGCACCATGGGCTAGCCGCGGTGTACCAGAATGAGCCGGGGGCACCAGAATGAGCCGTGGTTCACCATGGGCTAGCCGCGGTGCACAAGAATGAGTCGTGGTGCACCATGGGCAAGCAGCGGTGCACCAGAATGAGCCGCAGTGCACCAGAATGAGCCGTGGTGCACCATGGGCTAGCTGCGATGCACCAGAATGAAGCGTGGTGGACCATTGGCTAGCCGCGGTGCACCAGAATGAGCCGTGGTGCACCATTAGATAGCCGCGGTGCAAAAGAATGAGCTGTGCTGCACCATGGGCTAGCCGAGGTGCACCAGAATGAGCCAAGGTGCACCATGGGCTAGTCGTGGTGCACCAGAATGAGCCGCGGTGCACCGCAATGAGCCGGGGTGCACCATGGACTAGTCGCGGTGCATCAGAATGAGCCACGGCGCACCAGAATGAGCCGTGGTGCACTAGAATGAGCCAGGGTGCACCAGAATGAGCAATGGTGCACCAGAATGAGCCGCGATGCACCAGAATGAGTCGTGGTGCACCATTGGCTAGCCGCGGTGCACCAGAATGAGCCGTGGTTCACCAGAATGAGCCGTGGTGCACCATGGGCTAGCCGCGGTGCACCAGACTGAGCCGTGGTGTACCATAGGCTAGCGACGGTGCACCAGAATGAGCCGTGGTGCACCATGGGCTAGCCGCAGTGCACTAGAATGAGTCGTGGTGCACTATGGGCTAGCCGCGGTGTACCAGAACGAGCTGGGGGGCACCAGAATGAGCCGTGGTTCACCATGGGCTAGCCGCGGTGCACCAGAATGAGTCGTGGTGCACCATGAGCAAGCAGCGGTGCACCAGAATGAGCCGCAGTGCACCAGAATGAGCCGTGGTGCACCAGAATGAGCCGTGGTGCACCATGAGATAGCCGCGGTGCAAAAGAATGAGCTGTGCTGCACCATGGGCTAGCCGAGGTGCACCAGAATGAGCCGGGGTGCACCATGGGCTAGCCGCGGTGCACCGGAATGAGCCGCGGTGCACCATGGGCTAGCCGCGGTGCACCGGAATGAGCCGCGGTGCACCAGAATCAGCCGTGGTGCACCATGGGCTAGCCGCGGTGCACCAGAATGAGCCGTGGTGCACCAGAATGAGCCGTGGTGCACCATGGACTAGTCGCGGTGCATCAGAATCAGCCGCGGTGCACCAGAACGAGCTGTGGTGCACCATGGGCTAGCCGCAGTGCACCAGAATAAGCCGCCATACACCAAAATAAGCCGTGGTGTACCATGGGTTAGCCGCGGTGCACCGAAATGAGCCGTGGTGCACCGCAATGAGCCGTGGTGCACCAGCCGTGGTGCACTAGCGCGGTGCACCAGAATGAGCCTTGGTGCACCATGGGCTAGCCGCGATGCACCAGAATGAGCCGTGGTGCACCATGGGCTAGCTGCGGTTCACGAGAATGAGCCGTGGTGCACCATGGGCTAGCCATCGTGCACCCTGGGCTAGCCACGGTGCACCATGGGCAAGCGGCGGTGCACCAGAATGAGCCATGGTGCACCATGGGCTAGCCGCAGTGCACCGTGGCCTAGCACGGTGCCCCATGGGCAAGCGGCGGTGCACCAGAATGAGCCGCAGTTCACCAGAATGAGCCGGGGTGCACCAGTGAGGCATCGAATTTTGATCTGCCAAGACTTTGATTGTGGTGCTCCCACGATTTTTGAGTTCCGCCAACTCATTTGATAGTGTTTCTGCATTTGTTTTGGTCAATTTTAAGTGTAGTCTATCATCGGGTGCACCTCTTCCGGCACCAGTCAAGCATCAGGCGCATCTCGTCAGGCACCCAGTGCACCATGCCATGCACCTCGTCAGGCACCGAGTCAAGCATAAGGTGCACCATGCCTGCAGGTCGGGGCACCAAGTCAAGCATCCGGGGCATCTGGTCGGGCACCAGGTGCACAGCCGACCGCGGGCATGGGATGGCTGGCAACTGCTCCCCCTATAATAGCCTTATATGCAGTTGCCAGTTTTGCACAAGTAAATACCTTTTTTCTGAGGAGGAAGAAGTCCAAATTCGGATCTAGAAATTGAATTTCGGTCTGATTTTTTGCATTCATGCTTGGAAAAACCATATCTTACTCTTCCCAAAGTCCCATGATTTTTCTCCATGGGATTAATTTAATATTAATTTTTCAAGAGGCGTAATTTGAGAAAATCCGAAAAAATGGAAAATCGTACCTAGACATCGAATTTTGTTCTGATTTTTTGTAAACATCCATGCTAAAATATATCCAACATCCTCTCCAAGTTTCATTGGATTTCATAGAAGGATTGGTTTTAATGAATTTTTGGAGACTATTCCTCCTCCCCCCATATAATAGGCTTATATGCATTTTGCCAATTTTGCACAAGTAGACTCTTTTTTTGCAAGGAGGAAGAAGGCCCAATTTGTAGAGGGTGGCCATCCGATCAAAACTATCCAGAGAATCGTTACCCCCACCCTATTTTTGCCAAATTCCATCGTTTAGACCACTTTTTCGTTGCCCGAAATATTTTTTATCAATCCTTGAACAAGCGAAAATTGAAAAAATCTGAAAAAATGGAAAAGCATACCCCAACATCGAATTTTGAGCTGTTTTTTTGCAGGCGTCCATACTTAAATATATCCAACATCCCCTCCAAGTTTCATTGGATTTCATGGAGAATTTTTACATTGACCTGAATATGGCTGCTCCCCCCTAACCTGTAGGAAACTTGCCTTGTATGCATGCAACTGCCAAGACTTTGTGTGTGGTGCTCCCACGATTTTTGTGTTCCTCCAACTAATTTGATAGTGTTTCTGCTTTTGTTTTGGTCAATTTTTAGTGTAGTCTATCATCGAAGGCACCACCACCACTCACACGCCCTCGCATTCAGTGCGACCCAACACCACAAAACGTACCACAACCCACATTGCCTACGGCATGCGCGCGATGGAAGCATCCGGTAGCGCCATGTCCATCTCGCTAGGCATGATCGATACCATCAAGAACCAGCCCTCGCCGCCGTCAATTCCTTTCACAACTTGTTCAGTCGTGATTCATCCGGGTGCCTCCACAAGATCAACGATGCACGTAAGGCAATAACAGCCGGGATCGGGGTAAGTCCCCAAAACGCACCGCCGCGCATGCATTAACGACTGCCAGTTTTGCACAAGTAGATACCTTTTTTCTGAGGAGGAAGAAGTTCAAATTCGGACCTAGAAATTGAATTTCGGTTTGATTTTTTGCTTGCATGCTTACTTCATGGGCAGAATGTAAAGTTTTTGCTATCCTTACGTCTAATGAGATTTAATAAAAGAACTTTCTCTAGGCATCTATGATCTTTATGCAGAACCGTTTGTATGTGAGGAAGTTCATGTTTCCATTAAAAAAATGCAAATGTCACTGTTTTGATGCTCAAATGCCACTGTTTCTGCCACTGTTTTGATGCTCAAATGCCACTATTTCTGTCACTATTTTGATGTTCAAAATGGCACTATTTCTGTATAAAATGGTCACTGTTTTGATGTTCAAAATGCCACTGTTTCTGTATAAAATGGTCACTGTTTTGATGTTCAAAATGCCACTGTTTCTGTATAAAATGGTCACTATTTTGATGCTAAAAATGCCACTGTTGCGGTGCAAAATGATCACTGTTTTTGCTGCTATAAACGTTACTGTTTTGGTTTAAAAAACATCACCGTATGTTGTTCACTGCTGCTGTAAAATGCCACTATTTTTACTGCTGTAAATGTTACTGTTCTGCTATAAAATGCCACTGTTTCTGCTCACTGTTTTTAAGAAAAATGTTGCTGTTTTGCTCACTGTT
>JAVKPL010006257.1:0-26020 GCA_032173675.1 Gastrolobium villosum
AAAAATCCTCACAAAATCAATTTCTTTTGCATTTATTTTATTAATCCGTTTTCGACGGAATACATTTTTCGTCGAAAAACATGATGAAAGTCAATTTCTTTTGCATTTATTTTATTCATCAGTTTTCGACGGAATTCATTTTCCTTCAAAAATCTTCGACGGAATACATTTTTCGTCGAAAAACTTCATAAAATCAATTTCTTTTGCATTTATTTTATTCATCCATTTTCGACGGTATATGTTTTCCGTCCAAAATCTTCGACGGAATCCATTTTCCGTCGAAAAACTTCACAAAATCAATTTCTTTTGCATTTATTTTATTCTTCCGTTTTCGACGGAATTCATATTCAGTCAAAAATCTTCGACGGAATCCATTTTCCATCAAAAATCTTCTACGAAATCCATTTTCCGTCGAAAAACTTCAAAAAATCAATTTCTTTTGCATTTATTTTATTAATCCGTTTTCGACGGAATTTGTTTTCCGTAGAAAAACTTCACAAAATCAATTTCTTTTGCATTTATTTTATTCATCCGTATTCGACGGAATACATTTTCGTCAAAAATGTTCGGCGGAATCCATTTTTCATCGAAAAACTTCATAAAATCAATTTCTTATGCATTTATTTTATTCATCCATTTTCGACGGAATTCATTTTCCGTCAAAAATCTTCGACGGAATCCATTTTCCGTCGAAAAACTTCACAAAATCAATTTCTTTTGCATTTATTTTATTCATCCATTTTCGAAGGAATTCATTTTCCATCAAAAATCTTCTACGGAAACCATTTTCCATCAAAAATCTTCTACGGAATCCATTTTCCGTCGAAAAACTTCATTTTCGACGGAATTCATTTTCCGTTAAAAATCTTCACAAAATCAATTTCTTTTACATTTATTTTATTAATCCGTTTTCGACGGAATACATTTTTCGTCGAAAAACTTGAAAAATCAATTTCTTTTGCATTTATTTTATTCATCCATTTTCGACGGAATTCATTTTCCGTTAAAAATCTTCGACGGAATACATTTTTCGTCGAAAAACTTCTTAAAATCAATTTCTTTTGCATTTATTTTATTCATCCATTTTCGACGGTATTCGTTTTCCGTCCAAAATCTTCGAAGGAATCCATTTTCCGTCGAAAAACTTCACAAAATCAATTTCTTTTGCATTTATTTTATTCATCCGATTTCGACGGAATTCATTTTCTGTCAAAAATCTTCGACGGAATCCATTTCCATCAAAAATCTTCTACGAAATCCATTTTCCGTCGAAAAACTTCAAAAAATCAATTTCTTTTGCATTTATTTTATTAATCCGTTTTCGACGCAATTCTTTTTCCGTTGAAAAACTTCACAAAATCAATTTCTTTTGCATTTATTTTATTCAACCATTTTCGACGGAATACATTTTCCGTCAAAAAATTTCGACCTAATCCATTTTTCGTCGAAAAACTTCACAAAATCAATTTCTTTTGCATTTATTTTATTCATCCATGTTCGTTGGAATTTATTTTCCGTCCAAAATCTTCGACGGAATCCATTTTTCGTCAAAAATCTTCACAAAATCAATTTCTTTTGCATTTATTTTATTCATCTGTTTTCGACGGAATACATTTTTCGTCAAAAATGTTCGACGGAATCCATTTTTCATCGAAAAACTTCGTAAAATCAATTTCTTTTGCATTTATTTTATTCATCCGTTTTTGACGGAATTTGTTTTTCGTCGATAAACTTCAGAAAATCAATTTCTTTTGCATTTATTTTATTAATCCGTTTTCGTTGGAATTCATTTGCCGTCAAAAATTTTCGACGGAATCCATTTTCCGTCAAAAATCTTCTACGGAATCCATTTTCAGTCGAAAAACATCACAAAATCAATTTCTTTTGCATTTATTTTATTCATCCGTTTTCGACGGAATTTGTTTTCCGTCGAAAAACTTCCCAAAATCAATTTCTTTTGCATTTATTTTATTCATCCGTTTTCGACGGAATACATTTTCGTCAAAATTATTCGGCGGAATCCATTTTTCATCGAAAAACTTCATAAAATCAATTTCTTATGCATTTATTTTATTCATCCGTTTTCGACGGAATTTGTTTTCCGTCGAAAAACTTCACAAAATCAATTTCTTTTGCATTTATTTTATTCATCCGTTTTCGACGGAATACATTTTCGTCAAAAATGTTCGAAGGAATTCATTTTCCATCAAAAATCTTCGACGGAAACCATTTTCCATCCAAAATCTTCTACGAAATCCATTTTCCGTCGAAAAACTTCATTTTCGACGGAATTCATTTTCCGTTAAAAATCTTCACAAAATCAATTTATTTTACATTTATTTTATTAATCCGTTTTCGACGGAATACATTTTTCGTCGAAAACTTAATAAAATCAATTTCTTTTGCATTTATTTTATTCATCCATTTTCGACGGAATTCATTTTCCATCAAAAATCTTCGACAGAATACATTTTTCGTCGAAAATCTTCATAAAATCAATTTCTTTTGCATTTATTTTATTCATCCGTTTTCGTTGGAATTCATTTGCCGTCAAAAATTTTCGACGGAATCCATTTTCCGTCAAAAATCTTCTACGGAATCCATTTTCAGTCGAAAAACATCACAAAATCAATTTCTTTTGCATTTATTTTATTCATCCGTTTTCGACGGAATTTGTTTTCCGTCGAAAAACTTCACAAAATCAATTTCTTTTGCATTTATTTTACTCATCCGTTTTCGACGGAATACATTTTCGTCAAAATTGTTCGGCGGAATCCATTTTTCATCGAAAAACTTCATAAAATCAATTTCTTATGCATTTATTTTATTCATCCGTTTTCGACGGAATTTGTTTTCCGTCGAAAAACTTCACAAAATCAATTTCTTTTGCATTTATTTTATTCATCCGTTTTCGACGGAATACATTTTCGTCAAAAATGTTCGAAGGAATTCATTTTCCATCAAAAATCTTCGACGGAAACCATTTTCCATCCAAAATCTTCTACGAAATCCATTTTCCGTCGAAAAACTTCATTTTCGACGGAATTCATTTTCCGTTAAAAATCATCACAAAATCAATTTATTTTACATTTATTTTATTAATCCGTTTTCGACGGAATACATTTTTCGTCGAAAACTTGATAAAATCAATTTCTTTTGCATTTATTTTATTCATCCATTTTCGACGGAATTCATTTTCCGTCAAAAATCTTCGACACAATACATTTTTCGTCGAAAATCTTCATAAAATCAATTTCTTTTGCATTTATTTTATTCATCCATTCTCGACGGAATCCGTTTTCCGTCGAAAAACTTCACAAAATCAATTTCTTTTTCATTTATTTTATTCATCCATTTTCGACGGAATTCGTTTTCCGTCAAGAATCTTCGACGGAATCCATTTTCCGTCGAAAAACTTCACAAAATCAATTTCTTTTGCATTTACTTTATTCATCCGTTTTCGACGGAATTCATTTTCTGTCAAAAATCTTCGACGGAATCCATTTTCTATCAAAAATCTTCAACGAAATCCATTTTCCGTCGAAAAACTTCAAAAAATCGATTTCTTTTGCATTTATTTTATTCATCCGTTTTCGACGGAATTTGTTTTCCGTCGAAAAACTTCACAAAATCAATTTCTTTTGCATTTATTTTATTCATCCGTTTTCGACGGAATACATTTTCGTCAAAATTGTTCGGCGGAATCCATTTTTCATCGAAAAACTTCATAAAATCAATTTCTTATGCATTTATTTTATTCATCCGTTTTCCACGGAATTTGTTTTCCGTCGAAAAACTTCACAAAATCAATTTCTTTTGCATTTATTTTATTCATCCGTTTTCGACGGAATACATTTTCGTCAAAAATGTTCGAAGGAATTCATTTTCCATCAAAAATCTTCGACGGAAACCATTTTCCATCCAAAATCTTCTACGAAATCCATTTTCCGTCGAAAAACTTCATTTTCGACGGAATTCTTTTTCCGTTAAAAATCTTAAAAAAATCAATTTCTTTTGCATCTATTTTATTAATCCGTTTTCGACGGAATACATTTTTCGTCGAAAACTTGATAAAATCAATTTCTTTTGCATTTATTTTATTCATCCATTTTCGACGGAATTCATTTTCCGTCAAAAATCTTCGACAGAATACATTTTTCGTCGAAAATCTCCATAAAATCAATTTCTTTTGCATTTATTTTATTCATCCATTCTCGACGGAATCCGTTTTCCGTCGAAAAACTTCACAAAATCAATTTCTTTTTCATGTATTTTATTCATCCATTTTCGACGGAATTCGTTTTCCGTCAAGAATCTTCGACGGAATCCATTTTCCGTCGAAAAACTTCACAAAATCAATTTCTTTTGCATTTACTTTATTCATCCGTTTTCGACGGAATTCATTTTCTGTCAAAAATCTTCGACGGAATCCATTTTCTATCAAAAATCTTCAACGAAATCCATTTTCCGTCGAAAAACTTCAAAAAATCAATTTCTTTTGCATTTATTTTATTAATCCATTTTCGACGCAATTCTTTTTCCGTCGAAAAACTTCACAAAATCAATTTCTTTTGCATTTATTTTATTCATCCGTTTTCGACGGAATTTGTTTTCCGTCGAAAAACTTCACAAAATCAATTTCTTTTACATTTTTTTTATTCATCCGTTTTCGAAGGAATACATTTTTCGTCAAAAATGTTCGACGGAATCCATTTTTCATCGAAAAACTCTATAAAATCAATCTCATTTGCATTTATTTTATTCATCCATTTTCGACGGAATTCATATTCCGTCAAAAATATTCAACGGAATCCACTTTTCGTCGAAAAACTTCACAAAATCAATTTCTTTTGCATTTATTTTATTCATCTGTTTTCGACGGAATTCATTTTCCATCAAAAATCTTCGACGGAATCCATTTTCCATCAAAAATCTTCTACGGAATCCATTTTCCGCCGAAATACTTCAAAAAATCAATTTCTTTTGCATTTATTTTATTAATCCCTTTTCGACGAAATTCTTTTTCCGTAGAAAAACTTCACAAAATCAATTTCTTTTGCATTTATTTTATTCATCCGTTTTCGACGGAATACATTTTTCATCAAAAATCTTCGACGGAATCCATTTTTCGTCGAAAAACTTTATAAAATCAATTTCTTTTGCATTTATTTTATTCATCCGTTTTTGACGGAATTTGTTTTCCGTCGAAAAACTTCACAAAATCAATTTCTTTTGCATTTATTTTATTCATCCGTTGTCGATGGAATTCATTTTCCGTCAAAAATCTTCGACGGAATCCATTTTCCGTCAAAAAACTTCTACGGAATCCATTTTCCATCGAAAAACTTCAAAAATCAATTTCTTTTGCATTTATTTTATTAATCCGTTTTCGACGAAATTCTTTTTCCGTCGAAAAACTTCACAAAATAATCTCTTTTGCATTTATTTTAGTCTTCCGTTTTCGACGGAATACATTTTTCGTCAAAAATCTTCGACGGAATCCATTTTCCGTCGAAAAACTTCACAAAATCAATTTCTTTTGCATTTATTTTATTCATCCGTTTTTGACGGAATACATTTTGCGTAAAAAATCTTCGACGGAACCCATTTTTCGTCGAAAAACTTCAAAAAAGCAATTTCTTTTGCATTTATTTTATTCATCCATTTTTGACGGAATTCATTTTCCGTCAAAAATCTTCGACAGAATCCTTTTTCCGTCGAAAAACTTAACAAAATCAATTTCTTTTGCATTTATTTTATTCATCCGTTTTCGACAGAATTCATTTTCCGTCAAAAAACTTCGACGGAATCCATTTTCCATCAAAAATCTTCTACGAAATCCATTTTCTATCAAAAAACTCCAAAAAATCAATTTCTTTTGCATTTATTTTATTAATCCGTTTTCGACGCAATTCTTTTTCCGTCAAAAAACTTCACAAAATCAATTTCTTTTGCATTTATTTTATTCATCCATTTTCGACGGAATACATTTTCCGTCAAAAATCTTCGACGGAATCCATTTTCTGTCGAAAAACTTCACAAAATCAATTTCTTTTGCATTTATTTTATTCATCCATTTTCGATGGAATTCATTTTCCGTCAAAAATCTTCACAAAATCAATTTCTTTTGCATTTACTTTATTCATCCGTTTTCGAAGGAATCCATTTTTCGTTGAAAAACTTCATAAAATCAATTTGTTTTGCATTTATTTTATTCATCCATTTTCGACGGAATTCATTTTCCGTCAAGAATCTTCGACGGAATCCTTTTTCCATCAAAAATCTTCTACGGAATCCATTTTCCGTCGAAAAACTTCAAAAAATCAATTTCTTTTACATTTATTTTATTAATCCATGTTCGACGGAATTCATTTTCTGTTGAAAAACTTCACAAAATAAATTTCTTTTGCATTAATTTAATTCATTCATTTTCGACGGAATACATCTTCCGTCAAAAATCTTCGACGGAATCCATTTTCCGTCGAAAAACTTCACAAAATCAATTTCTTTTGCATTTATTTTATTCATCCATTTTCCGTCGAAAAACTTCACAAAATCAATTTCTTTTGCATTTATTTTATTCAACCGTTTTCGACGGAATACATTTTCAGTCAAAAATCTTCGAAGAAATCCCTTTTCCGTCGAAAAGCTTCACAAAATCAATTTCTTTTGCACTTATTTTATTCATCCGTTTTCGACGGAATTCATTTTCCGTTAAAAATCTTAACAAAATCAATTTCTTTTGCATTTATTTTATTAATCCGTTTTCGATGGAATACATTTTCCGTCAAAAATCTTCGACGGAATCCGTTTTCAGTCGAAAATCGTCACAAAATCAATTTCTTTTGCATTTTTTTTATTAATCCGTTTTCGATGGAATACATTTTCCGTCAAAAGTCTTCGACGGAATCCATTTTCCGTCAAAAATCTTCTACGGAATCCATTTTCCGTCGAAAAACTTCACAAAATAAGTTTCTTTTGAATTTATTTTATTCATCCGTTTTCGACGGAATTTGTTTTCCGTCGAAAAACTTCACAAAATCAATTTCTTTTGCATTTATTTTATTCATCCGTTTTCGACGGAATACATTTTTCGTCAAAAATCTTCGACGGAATCCTTTTTTCGTCGAAAAACTTCATAAAATCAATTTCTTTTGCATTTATTTTATTCATCCATTTTCGACGGAATTCATTTTCCGTCAAAAATCATCGACAGAATTTATTTTCCGTCGTAAAACTTCACAAAATCAATTTCTTTTGCCTTTATTTTATTCATCCGTTTTCGACGGAATTCATTTTCGGTCAAAAATCTTCGACGGAATCCATTTTCCATCAAAAATCTTCTACGAAATTCATTTTCCGTCGAAAAACTTCAAAAAATCAATTTCTTTTGCATTTATTTTATTAAACCGTTTTCGACGCAATTCTTTTGCCATCGAAAAACATCACAAAATCAATTTCTTTTGCATTTATTTTATTCATCCGTTTTCGACGGAATACATTTTCTGTCAAAAATCTTCGACCGAATCCATTTTCCGTCGAAAAACTTCACAAAATCAATTTCTTTTGCATTTATTTTATTCATCCGTTTTCGATGGAATTCATTTTCCGTCAAAAATCTTCGACGGAATCCATTTTCCGTCAAAAATCTTCACAAAAACAATTTCTTTTGCATTTATTTTATCCATCCATTTTCGACGGAATTTGTTTTCCATCGAAAAACTTCACAAAATCAATTTCTTTTGCATTTATTTTTTTCATCCGTTTTCGACGGAATACATTTTTCGTCAAAAATGTTCGACAGAATCCATTTTTCATCGAAAAACTTCATAAAATCAATTTCTTATGCATTTATTTTATTCATCCATTTTCGACGGAATTCATTTTCCGTCAAAAATCTTCGACGGAATCCATTTTCCGTCGAAAAACGTCACAAAATCAATTTCTTTTGCATTTATTTTATTCATCCGTTTTGAAAGGAATTCATATTCCATCAAAAATCTTCCACGGAACCATTTTCCATCAAAAATCTTCTACGGAATCCATTTTCCGTCGAAAAACTTCATTTTCGACGAAATTCATTTTCCGTTAAAAATCTTCACAAAATCAATTTCTTTTACATTTATTTTATTAATCCGTTTTCGACGGAATACATTTTTCGTCGAAAAACTTGATAAAATCAATTTCTTTTGCATTTATTTTATTTATCCATTTTCGACGGAATTCATTTTCCGTCAAAAATCTTCGACGGATTACATTTTGCGTCGAAAAACTTCGTAAAATCAATTTCTTTTGCATTTATTTTATTCATCCATTCTCGACGGAATCCGTTTTCTATAACACCTCGGAAAAGTAAATGTGAAATTATGTGATAAAATATGGGATTAAGAGGGAAGGATTAGTGAAAATCCGAGAATTAGGGCCAAAATGGGCTAAAAGGGCAAAATGGTAATTTGCCAAGAAACGTGAACCGAGGCATGAAAAATGGAGTTAGAGATTTAATATGACAAAAATAATGCTGGAAATGGAATCAGGACGGAAAATTGAGTGAATAGGCAAATTTGGGAAAAATTGATGAATAGTGATTTTTAGTGTTAAAATACTGAGGTGTGAGTGTACCAATAGGTGTGAAATTTTTATCAATATTTTGGAGAAATAAAAATATGTCATGGACTGGAAAGATATTTAGATTAAGGATTTATGATCGGAATTTTTATCGGAGTTAAAGTTAGATCGCGTGTGGGACCCGTGTGACCGAAGTCACTTGGCCCCACCCTCTTTTTCTTCTCTTTTTCCTCTCTTTTCTTCTCTTCCTCGCGCGCCCTCCCTGCACAAAGAAAGAACCAAGAGCCATTTCTCCATCTTTTCTTCATTTCTTCATTTCTTCACCGATTCGCTTGATTTTGGTGTTGAAATCTATTGTAAACAACCTTCCAAAGCCATTGGTAACACTTAGAACCCTTGAATCCATCTCTTGGCCGCGTTTTTGAGCAAAAACAGATCCGACCCATAGTGTTCATGGAGCGTTCTTGGAGGTTTTGATCTTCTCGTGGTTTAGTGAGGCCTTGGTGGTGATCATACAACACATTGTGAGTATATTTGTGGTATTTTGATGGTTGATTTCATAGATCTAGAAATTTATGTTCAAACCTTTGATTCTAGATGTGTGATGATAGAGAGCTCAAATGGAAAAATGCTATTAGATGAAAATGCCTTAGAATGATGCATGAAAGCTAGAAATGCTATGATAAATTTTGGTGAAAAAGTTAGGTTTTTAACTTAGGAAAAATTTGTGGAAATTTCATGAAAATGGGTAAGTGATAAAATTTAATAATTGAATGATGAACCATTGGTATAGGTTGATAATATGATTACATGATTAGTATGAGTGTTAAAATGAATTGAAAAGCCTTGGGGCATACTTTTTGAAGAAACCAAATTATGATGAAAAGTGAGGAAAATGATATAAAAATGATGTAGTGGAAGTTGAATGATTGAAAAACTTCACACGGAATACATTTTTCATCGAAAAACTTCATAAAAAAACTTCAAATAATCAATTTCTTTTGCATTTATTTTATTAATCCGTTTTCGACGAAATCCTCTTTCCGTCGAAAAACTTCACAAAATAATTTCTTTTGCATATATTTTAGTCATCCGTTTTCGACGGAATACATTTTTCGTCAAAAATCTTCGACGGGATCCATTTTTCGTCGAAAAACTTCATAAAATCAATTTCTTTGGCATTTATTTTATTCATCCATTTTCGACGGAATTCATTTTTCGTCAAAAATCTTCGACGGAAAAAATCCATTTCTTTTTCCGTCGAAAAACTTCACAAAATCAATTTCTTTTGCATTTATTTTATTCATCCGTTTTCGACGGAATTCATTTTCCGTTAAAAATCTTCACAAAATCAATTTCTTTTGCATTTATTTTATTAATCCGTTTTCGATTTTCCGTTAAAAATCTTCACAAAATCAACATATTAATCCGTCAAAAATTTTCGACGGAAAGTCGAAAATCGTCACAAAATCAATTTCTTTTGCATTTATTTTATTAATCCGTATGGATCTTCGACGGAATCATTTTTCGACAAAAGTCTTCGACGGAATCCATTTTCCGTCAAAAATCTTCTACGGAATCCATTTTCCGTCGAAAAACTTCACAAAATAAATTTCTTTTGAATTTATTTTATTCATCCGTTTTCGACGGAATTTGTTTTCCGTCGAAAAATTCACAAAATCAATTTCTTTTGCATTTATTTTATTCATCCGTTTTCGACGGAATGCATTTTTCGTCAAAAATCTTCGACGGAATCCTTTTTTCGTCGAAAAACTTCATAAAATCAATTTCTTTTGCATTTAGTTTATTCATCCATTTTCGACGGAATTCATTTTCCGTCAAAAATCATCGACAAAATTTATTTTCCGTTGAAAAACTTCACAAAATCACTTCCTTTTGCATTTATTTTATTCATCCGTTTTCGACGGAATTCATTTTCGGTCAAAAATCTTCGACGGAATCCATTTTCCATCAAAAATCTTCTACGAAATTCATTTTCCGTCGAAAAACTTCAAAAAATCAATTTCTTTTGCATTTATTTTATTAAACCGTTTTCGACGCAATTCTTTTTCCATCGAAAAACATCACAAAATCAATTTCTTTTGCATTTATTTTATTCATCTGTTTTCGACGGAATACATTTTCTGTCAAAAATCTTCGACCGAATCCATTTTCCGTCGAAAAACTTCACAAAATCAATTTCTTTTGCATTTATTTTATTCATCCGTTTTCGATGGAATTCATTTTCCGTCAAAAATCTTCGACGGAATCCATTTTCCGTCAAAAATCTTCACAAAAACAATTTCTTTTGCATTTATTTTATCCATCCATTTTCGACGGAATTTGTTTTCCGTCGAAAAACTTCACAAAATCAATTTCTTTTGCATTTATTTTATTCATCCGTTTTCGACGGAATACATTTTTCGTCAAAAATGTTCGACGAAATCCATTTTTCATCGAAAAACTTCATAAAATCAATTTCTTATGCATTTATTTTATTCATCCATTTCGACGGAATTCATTTTCCGTCAAAAATCTTCGACGGAATCCATTTTCCGTCGAAAAACTTCACAAAATCAATTTCTTTTGCATTTATTTTATTCATCCGTTTTCAAAGGAATTCATATTCCATCAAAAATCTTCCACGGAAACCATTTTCCATCAAAAATCTTCTACGGAATCCATTTTTCGTCGAAAAACTTCATTTTCGACGAAATTCATTTTCCGTTAAAAATCTTCACAAAATCAATTTCTTTTACATTTATTTTATTAATCCGTTTTCGACGGAATACATTTTTCGTCGAAAAACTTGATAAAATCAATTTCTTTTGCATTTATTTTATTCATCCATTTTCGACGGAATTCATTTTCCGTCAAAAATCTTCGACGGATTACATTTTGCGTCGAAAAACTTCATAAAATCAATTTCTTTTGCATTTATTTTATTCATCCATTCTCGACGGAATCCGTTTTCCGTCGAAAAACTTCACAAAATCAATTTCTTTTTCATTTATTTTATTCATCCATTTTCGATGGTATTCATTTTCCGTCCAAAATCTTCGACGGAATCCATTTTCCGTCGAAAAACTTCACAAAATCGATTTCTTTTGCATTTATGTTATTCATCCGTTTTCGACGGAATTCATTTTCTGTCAAAAATCTTCGACGGAATCCATTTTCCATCAAAAATCTTCTACGAAATCCATTTTCCGTCGAAAAACTTCAAAAAATCAATTTCTTTTGCATATATTTTATTCATCCGTTTTCGACGGAATTCATTTTCCGTTAAAAATCTTCAAAAAATCAATTTCTTTTACATTTATTTTATTAATCCATGTTCGACGGAATTCATTTTCCGTTGAAAAACTTCACAAAATAAATTTCTTTTGCATTAATTTAATTCATTCATTTTCGACGGAATACATTTTCCGTCCAAAATCTTCGACGGAATCCATTTTCCGTCGAAAAACTTCACAAAATCAATTTCTTTTGCATTTATTTTATTCATCCATTTTCTACGGAATCCATTTTCCGTCGAAAAACTTCACAAAATCAATTTCTTTTGCATTTATTTTATTCAACCGTTTTCGACGGAATACATTTTCAGTCAAAAATCTTCAACGAAATCCATTTTCCGTCGAAAAGCTTCACAAAATCAATTTCTTTTGCATTTATTTTATTCATCCGTTTTCGATGGAATTCATTTTCCGTCAAAAATCTTCGACGGAATCCATTTTCCGTCGAAAAACTTCACAAAATCAATTTCTTTTGCATTTATTTTATTCATCCGTTTTCGACGAAATCCATTTTCCATCAAAAATCTTCGACGAAATCCATTTTCCATCAAAAATCTTCTACGGAATCCATTTTCCGTCGAAAAACTTCAAATAATCAATTTCTTTTGCATTTATTTTATTAATCCGTTTTCGACGAAATTCTTTTTCCGTCGAAAAACTTCACAAAATAATTTCTTTTGCATATATTTTAGTCATCCATTTTCGACGGAATACATTTTTCGTCAAAAATCTTCGACGGAATCAATTTTTCGTCGAAAAACTTCATAAAATCAATTTCTTTGGCATTTATTTTATTCATCCATTTTCGACGGAATTCATTTTCGTCAAAATCTTCGACGGAAACCATTTTCCGTCGAAAAACTTCACAAAATCAATTTCTTTTGCATTTATTTTATTCATCCGTTTTCGACGGAATACATTTTCCGTCGAAAAACTTCACAAAATCAATTTCTTTTGCATTTATTTTATTAATCCGTTTTCGACGGAATACATTTTTCGTCGAAAAACTTCATAAAATCAATTTCTTTTGCATTTATTTTATTCATCCATTTTCGACAGAATTCATTTTCAGTCCAAAATCTTCGACGGAATCCATTTTCCGTCGAAAAACTTCACAAAATCAATTTCTTTTGCATTTATTTTATTCATCCATTTTCGATGGAATTCATTTTCCGTCAAAAATCTTCGACGAAATCCATTTTCCGTCAAAAATCTTCTACGGAATCCATTTTCCGTCGAAAAACTTCACAAAATCAATTTCTTTTGGATTTATTTTATTCATCTGTTTTCGACGGAATTTGTTTTCCGTCGAAAAACTTCACAAAATCAATTTCTTTTGCATTAATTTAATTCATCCATTTTCGATGGAATACATTTTCCGTCAAAAATCTTCGACGGAATCCATTTTCCGTCGAAAAACTTCACAAAACCAATTTCTTTTGCATTTATTTTATTCATCCATTTTCGACGGAATCCGTTTTCAGTCGAAAATCGTCACAAAATCAATTTCTTTTGCATTTATTTTATTCATCCGTTTTCGATGGAATTCATTTTCCGTCAAAAGTCTTCGACGGAATCCATTTTCCGTCAAAAATCTTCTACGAAATCCATTTTCCGTCGAAAAACTTCACAAAATAAATTTCTTTTGCATTTATTTTATTCATCCGTTTTCGACGGAATTTGTTTTCCGTCGAAAAACTTCACAAAATCAATTTCTTTTGCATTTATTTTATTCATCCGTTTTCGACGGAATACATTTTTCATCAAAAATCTTCGACGGAATCCTTTTTCCGTCGAAAAACTTCATAAAATCAATTTCTTTTGCATTTATTTTATTCATCCGTTTTCGACGGAATTCATTTTCCGTCAAAAATCTTCGACGGAATCCATTTTCGAAAAACTTCAAAAATCAATTTCTTTTGTATTTATTTTATTAATCCGTTTTCGAAATCCATTTTCCGTCGAAAAACTTCATAAAATCAATTTCTTTTGCATTTATTTTATTCATCCGTTTTCGACGGAATACATTTTCCGTCAAAATCTTCGAAATCCATTTTCCGTCGAAAAACTTCACAAAATCAATTTCTTTTGCATTTATTTTATTCATCCGTTTTAGATGGAATTCATTTTCCGTCAAAAATCTTCGACGGAATACATTTTCCGTCAAAAACTTCACAAAATCAATTTCTTTTGCATTTATTTTATTCATCCATTTTCGACGGAATTTGAATCCATTTTCCGTCGAAAAACTTCACAAAATCAATTTCTTTTGCATTTATTTTATTCATCCGTTTTCGACGGAATACATTTTCCGTCAAAAATTTCGACAGAATCCATTTTTCATCGAAAAACTTCATAAAATCAATTTCTTATGCATTTATTTTATTCATCCATTTTCGACGGAATCCATTTTCCATCAAAAATCTTCTACGGAATCCATTTTCCATCAAAAATCTTCTACGAAATCCATTTTCCGTCGAAAAACTTCAAATAATCAATTTCTTTTGCATTTATTTTATTAATCCGTTTTAGACGAAATCCTCTTTCCGTCGAAAAACTTCACAAAATAATTTCTTTTGCATATATTTTAGTCATCCGTTTTCGACGGAATACATTTTTCGTCAAAAATCTTCGACGGATCCATTTTTCGTCGAAAAACTTCATAAAATCAATTTCTTTGGCATTTATTTTATTCATCCATTTTCGACGGAATTCATTTTCCGTCAAAAATCTTCGACGGAATCCATTTTCCGTCGAAAAACTTCACAAAATCAATTTCTTTTGCATTTATTTTATTCATCCGTTTTCGACGGAATTCATTTTCCGTTAAAAATCTTCACAAAATCAATTTCTTTTGCATTTATTTTATTAATCCGTTTTCGATGGAATACATTTTCCGTCAAAAATCTTCGACGGAATCCGTTTTCAGTCGAAAATCGTCACAAAATCAATTTCTTTTGCATTTATTTTATTAATCCGTTTTCGATGGAATACATTTTCCGTCAAAAGTCTTCGACGGAATCCATTTTCCGTCCAAAATCTTCTACGGAATCCATTTTCCGTCGAAAAACTTCACAAAATAAATTTCTTTTGAATTTATTTTATTCATCCGTTTTCGACGGAATTTGTTTTCCGTCGAAAAACTTCACAAAATCAATTTCTTTTGCATTTATTTTATTCATCCGTTTTCGACGGAATACATTTTTCATCAAAAATCTTCGACGGAATCCTTTTTCCGTCAAAAAACTTCGTAAAATCAATTTCTTTTGCATTTATTTTATTCATCCATTTTCGACGGAATTCATTTTCCGTCAAAAATCTTCGACGGAATCCATTTTCCGTCGAAAAACTTCACAAAATCAATTTCTTTTGCATTTATTTTATTCATCCGTTTTCGACGGAATACATTTTTCGTCAAAAATGTTCGACGGAATCCATTTTTCATCGAAAAACTTCATAAAATCAATTTCTTATGCATTTATTTTATTCATCCATTTTCGACGAAATTCATTTTCCGTCAAAAATCTTCACAAAATCAATTTCTTTTGCATTTATTTTATTCATCCGTTTTCGAAGGAATTCATTTTCCATCAAAAATCTTCTACGGAAACCATTTTCCATCAAAAATCTTCTACGGAATCCATTTTCCGTCGAAAAACTTCATTTTCGACGGAATTCATTTTCCGTTAAAAATCTTCACAAAATCAATTTCTTTTACATTTATTTTATTAATCCGTTTTCGACGGAATACATTTTGCGTCGAAAAACTTGATAAAATCAATTTCTTTTGCATTTATTTTATTCATCCATTTTCGACGGAATTCGTTTTCCGTCAAAAATCTTCGACGGAATACATTTTTCGTCGAAAAACTTCATAAAATCAATTTATTTTGCATATATTTTATTCATCCATTCTCGACGGAATCCGTTTTCCGTCGAAAAACATCACAAAATCAATTTCTTTTTCATTTATTTTATTCATCCATTTTCGACAGTATTCGTTTTCCGTCGAAAAACATCACAAAATCAATTTCTTTTGCATTTATTTTATTCATCCATTTTCTACGGAATCCATTTTCCGTCGAAAAACTTCACAAAATCAATTTCTTTTGCATTTATTTTATTCAACCATTTTCGACGGAATACATTTTCAGTCAAAAATCTTCGACGAAATCCATTTTCCTTCGAAAAGCTTCACAAAATCAATTTCTTTTGCATTTATTTTATTCATCCGTTTTCGATGTAATTCATTTTCCGTCAAAAATCTTCGACGAAATCCATTTTCCGTCAAAAATCTTCTACGGAATCCTTTTTCCGTCGAAAAACTTCACAAAATCAATTTCTTTTGGATTTATTTTATTCATCTGTTTTCGACGGAATTTGTTTTCCGTCGAAAAACTTCACAAAATCAATTTCTTTTATATTAATTTAATTCATCCATTTTCGATGGAATACATTTTCCGTCAAAAATCTTCGACGGAATCCATTTTCCGTCAAAAAACTTCACAAAACCAATTTCTTTTGCATTTATTTTATTCATCCATTTTCGACGAAATCCGTTTTCAGTCGAAAATCGTCACAAAATCAATTTCTTTTGCATTTATTTTATTCATCCGTTTTCGATGGAATTCATTTTCCGTCAAAAGTCTTCGACGGAATCCATTTTCCGTCAAAAATCTTCTACGAAATCCATTTTCCGTCGAAAACTTCATAAAATAAATTTCTTTTGCATTTATTTTATTCATCCGTTTTCGATGGAATTCATTTTCCGTCAAAAATCTTCGACGAAATCCATTTTCCGTCAAAAATCTTCTACGGAATCCTTTTTCCGTCGAAAAACTTCACAAAATCAATTTCTTTTGGATTTATTTTATTCATCTGTTTTCGACGGAATTTGTTTTCCGTCGAAAAACTTCACAAAATCAATTTCTTTTATATTAATTTAATTCATCCATTTTCGATGGAATACATTTTCCGTCAAAAATCTTCGACGGAATCCATTTTCCGTCGAAAAACTTCACAAAACCAAATTCTTTTGCATTTATTTTATTCATCCATTTTCGACGAAATCCGTTTTCAGTCGAAAATCGTCACAAAATCAATTTCTTTTGCATTTATTTTATTCATCCGTTTTCGATGGAATTCATTTTCCGTCAAAAGTCTTCGACGGAATCCATTTTCCGTCAAAAATCTTCTACGAAATCCATTTTCCGTCGAAAAACTTCATAAAATAAATTTCTTTTGCATTTATTTTATTCATCCGTTTTCGACGGAATTTGTTTTCTGTCGAAAAACTTCACAAAATCAATTTCTTTTGCATTTATTTTATTCATCCGTTTTCGACGGAATACATTTTTCATCAAAAATCTTCGACGGAATCCTTTTTCCGTCAAAAAACTTCATAAAATCAATTTCTTTTGCATTTATTTTATTCATCCATTTTCGACGGAATTCATTTTCCGTCCAAAATCTTCGACAGAATCTATTTTCCGTCGAAAAACTTCACAAAATCAATTTCTTTTGCATTTATTTTATTCATCCGTTTTCGACGGAATCCATTTTCCATCAAAAATCTTCTACGGAATCCATTTTCCATCAAAAATCTTCTACGAAATCTATTTTCAATCGAAAAACTTCAAATAATCAATTTCTTTTGCATTTATTTTATTAATCCGTTTTCGACGAAATTCTCTTTCCGTCGAAAAACTTCACAAAATAATTTTTTGCATATATTTTAGTCATCCGTTTTCGACGGAATACATTTTTCGTCAAAAATCTTCTACGCGATCCATTTTTCGTCGAAAAACTTCATAAAATCAATTTCTTTGGTATTTATTTTATTCATCCATTTTCGACGGAATTCATTTTCCGTCCAAAATCTTCGACGGAATCCATTTTCCGTCGAAAAACTTCACAAAATCAATTTCTTTTGCATTTATTTTATTCATCCGTTTTCGACTGAATTCATTTTCCGTTAAAAATCTTCACAAAATCAATTTCTTTTGCATTTATTTTATTAATCCGTTTTCGATGGAATACATTTTCCGTCAAAAATCTTCGACGGAATCCGTTTTCAGTCGAAAATCGTCACAAAATCAATTTCTTTTGCATTTATTTGATTAATCCGTTTTCGATGGAATACATTTTCCGTCAAAAGTCTTCGACGGAATCCATTTTCCGTCAAAAATCTTCTACGGAATCCATTTTACGTCGAAAAACTTCACAAAATAAATTTCTTTTGAATTTATTTTATTCATCCATTTTCGACGGAATTTGTTTTCCGTCGAAAAACTTCACAAAACCAATTTCTTTTGCATTTATTTTATTCATCCGTTTTCGACGGAATACATTTTTCATCAAAAATCTTCGACGGAATCCTTTTTCCGTCAAAAAACATCATAAAATCAATTTCTTTTGCATTTATTTTATTCATCCATTTTCGACGGAATTCATTTTCCGTCCAAAATCTTCGACGGAATCTATTTTCCGTCGAAAAACTTCACAAAATCAAATTCTTTTGCATTTATTTTATTCATCCGTTTTCGACGAAATCCATTTTCCATCAAAAAACTTCTACGGAATCCATTTTCCATCAAAAATCTTCTACGAAATCCATTTTCCGTCGAAAAACTTCAAATAATCAATTTCTTTTGCATTTATTTTATTAATCCGTTTTCGACGAAATTCTCTTTCCGTCGAAAAACTTCACAAAATAATTTCTTTTGCATATATTTTAGTCATCCGTTTTCGACGGAATACATTTTTCGTCAAAAATCTTCTACGCGATCCATTTTTCGTCGAAAAACTTCATAAAATCAATTTCTTTGGCATTTATTTTATTCATCCATTTTCGACGGAATTCATTTTCCGTCAAAAATCTTAGACGGAATCCATTTTCCGTCGAAAAACTTCACAAAATCAATTTCTTTTGCATTTATTTTATTCATCCGTTTTCGACGGAATTCATTTTCCATTAAAAATCTTCACAAAATCAATTTCTTTTGCATTTATTTTATTAATCCATTTTCGACAGAATACATTTTCCGTCAAAAATCTTCGACGGAATCCGTTTTCAGTCGAAAATCGTCACAAAATCAATTTCTTTTGCATTTATTTTATTAATCCGTTTTCGATGGAATACATTTTCCGTCAAAAGTCTTCGACGGAATCCATTTTCCGTCAAAAATCTTCTACGGCATCCATTTTCCGTCGAAAAACTTCACAAAATAAATTTCTTTTGAATTTATTTTATTCATCCGTTTTCGACGGAATTTGTTTTCCGTCGAAAAACTTCACAAAATCAATTTCTTTTGCATTTATTTTATTCATCCGTTTTCGACGGAATACATTTTTCATCAAAAATCTTCGACGGAATACATTTTTCGTCGAAAATCTTCATAAAATCAATTTCTTTTGCATTTATTTTATTCATCCGTTTTCGTTGGAATTCATTTGCCGTAAAAAATTTTCGACGGAATCCATTTTCCGTCAAAAATCTTCTACGGAATCCATTTTCAGTCGAAAAACATCACAAAATCAATTTCTTTTGCATTTATTTTATTCATCCGTTTTTGACGGAATTTGTTTTCCGTCGAAAAACTTCACAAAATCAATTTCTTTTGCATCTATTTTATTCATCCGTTTTCGACGGAATACATTTTCGTCAAAATTGTTCGGCGGAATCCATTTTTCATCGAAAAACTTCATAAAATCAATTTCTTATGCATTTATTTTATTCATCCGTTTTCGATGGAATTTGTTTTCCGTCGAAAAACTTCACAAAATCAATTTATTTTGCATTTATTTTATTCATCCATTTTCGACGGAATACATTTTCGTCAAAAATTTTCGAAGGAATTCATTTTCCATCAAAAATCTTCGACGGAAACCATTTTCCATCAAAAATCTTCTACGAAATCCATTTTCCGTCGAAAAACTTCATTTTCGACGGAATTCATTTTCCGTTAAAAATCTTCACAAAATCAATTTATTTTACATTTATTTTATTAATCCGTTTTCGACGGAATACATTTTTCGTCGAAAACTTGATAAAATCAATTTCTTTTGCATTTATTTTATTCATCCATTTTCGACGGAATTCATTTTCCGTCAAAAATCTTCGACTGAATACATTTTTCATCGAAAAACTTCATAAAATCAATTTCTTATGCATTTATTTTATTCATCCGTTTTCGATGGAATTTGATTTCCGTCGAAAAACTTCACAAAACCAATTTCTTTTGCATTTATTTTATTCATCCGTTTTCGACGGAATACATTTTCGTCAAAAATGTTCGAAGGAATTCATTTTCCATCAAAAATCTTCGACGGAAACCATTTTCCATCCAAAATCTTCTACGAAATCCATTTTCCGTCGAAAAACTTCATTTTCGACGGAATTCATTTTCCGTTAAAAATCTTCCCAAAATCAATTTATTTTACATTTATTTTATTAATCCGTTTTCGACGGAATACATTTTGCGTCGAAAACTTGATAAAATCAATTTCTTTTGCATTTATTTTATTCATCCATTTTCGACGGAATTCATTTTCCTTCAAAAATCTTCGACAGAATACATTTTTCGTCGAAAATCTTCATAAAATCAATTTCTTTTGCATTTATTTTATTCATCCATTCTCGACGGAATCCGTTTTCCGTCGAAAAACTTCACAAAATCAATTTCTTTTTCATTTATTTTATTCATCCATTTTCGACGGAATTCGTTTTCCGTCAAGAATCTTCGACGGAATCCATTTTCCGTCGAAAAACTTCACAAAATCAATTTCTTTTGCATTTACTTTATTCATCCGTTTTCGACGGAATTCATTTTCTGTCAAAAATCTTCGACGGAATCCATTTTCTATCAAAAATCTTCAACGAAATCCATTTTCCGTCGAAAAACTTCAAAAAATCAATTTCTTTTGCATTTATTTTATTAATCCATTTTCGACGCAATTCTTTTTCCCTCGAAAAACTTCACAAAATCAATTTCTTTTGCATTTAATTTATTCATCCATTTTTGATGGAATTCATTTTCCGTCAAAAATCTTCGACGGAATGCATTTTCCATCAAAAATCTTCACAAAATCAATTTCTTTTGCATTTATTTTATTCATCCGTTTTCGACGGAATTTGTTTTCCGTCGAAAAACTTCACAAAATCAATTTCTTTTACATTTATTTTATTCATCCGTTTTCGAAGGAATACATTTTTCGTCAAAAATGTTCGACGGAATCCATTTTTCATCGAAAAACTCTATAAAATCAATCTCATTTGCATTTATTTTATTCATCCATTTTCGACGGAATTCATATTCCGTCAAAAATCTTCAACGGAATCCACTTTCCGTCGAAATACTTCAAAAAATCAATTTCTTTTGCATTTATTTTATTAATCCCTTTTCGACGAAATTCTTTTTCCGTAGAAAAACTTCACAAAATCAATTTCTTTTGCATTTATTTTATTCATCCGTTTTCGACGGAATACATTTTTCATCAAAAATCTTCGACGGAATCCATTTTTCGTCGAAAAACTTCATAAAATCAATTTCTTTTGCATTTATTTTATTCATCCGTTTTTGACGGAATTTGTTTTCCGTCGAAAAACTTCACAAAATCAATTTCTTTTGCATTTATTTTATTCATCCGTTTTCGATGGAATTCATTTTCCGTCAAAAATCTTCGACGGAATCCATTTTCCGTCAAAAATCTTCTACGGAATCCATTTTCCATCGAAAAACTTCAAAAATCAATTTCTTTTGCATTTATTTTATTAATCCGTTTTCGACGAAATTCTTTTTCCGTCGAAAAACTTCACAAAATAATCTCTTTTGCATTTATTTTAGTCTTCCGTTTTCGACGGAATACATTTTTCGTCAAAAAACTTCGACGGAATCCATTTTTCGTCGAAAAACTTCACAAAATCAATTTCTTTTGCATTTATTTTATTCATCCATTTTTGACGGAATACATTTTGCGTCAAAAATCTTCGACGGAACCCATTTTTCGTCGAAAAACTTCATAAAATCAATTTCTTTTGCATTTATTTTATTCATCCATATTCGACGGAATTCATTTTCCGTCAAAAATCTTCGACGGAATCCATTTTCCGTCGAAAAACTTAACAAAATCAATTTCTTTTGCATTTATTTTATTCATCCGTTTTCGACAGAATTCATTTTCCGTCAAAAAACTTCGACGGAATCCATTTTCCATCAAAAATCTTCTACGAAATCCATTTTCTATCAAAAAACTCCAAAAAATCAATTTCTTTTGCATTTATTTTATTAATCCGTTTTCGACGCAATTCTTTTTCCGTCAAAAAACTTCACAAAATCAATTTCTTTTGCATTTATTTTATTCATCCATTTTCGACGGAATACATTTTCCGTCAAAAATCTTCGACGGAATCCATTTTCTGTCGAAAAACTTCACAAAATCAATTTCTTTTGCATTTATTTTATTCATCCATTTTCGACGGAATTCATTTTCCGTCAAAAAACTTCACAAAATCAATTTCTTTTGCATTTACTTTATTCATCCGTTTTCGAAGGAATCCATTTTTCGTCGAAAAACTTCATAAAATCAATTCGTTTTGCATTTATTTTATTCATCCATTTTCGACGGAATTCATTTTCCGTCAAGAATCTTCGACGGAATCCATTTTCCATCAAAAATCTTCTACGGAATCCATTTTCCGTCGAAAAACTTCAAAAAATCAATTTCTTTTACATTTATTTTATTAATCCATGTTCGACGGAATTCATTTTCCGTTGAAAAACTTCACAAAATAAATTTCTTTTGCATTAATTTAATTCATTCATTTTCGACGGAATACATCTTCCGTCAAAAATCTTCGACGGAATCCATTTTCCGTCGAAAAACTTCACAAAATATATTTCTTTTGCATTTATTTTATTCATCCATTTTCCACGGAATCCATTTTCCGTCGAAAAACTTCACAAAATCAATTTCTTTTGCATTTATTTTATTCAACCGTTTTCGACGGAATACATTTTCAGTCAAAAATCTTCGACGAAATCCATTTTCCGTCGAAAAGCTTCACAAAATCAATTTCTTTTGCACTTATTTTATTCATCCGTTTTCGATGGAATTCATTTTCCGTCAAAAATCTTCGACGGAATCCATTTTCCGTCGAAAAACTTCACAAAATCAATTTCTTTTGCATTTATTTTATTCATCCGTTTTCGACGAAATCCATTTTCCATCAAAAATCTTCTACGGAATCCATTTTCCATCAAAAATCTTTTACGAAATCCATTTTCCGTCGAAAAACTTCAAATAATCAATTTCTTTTGCATTTATTTTATTAATCCGTTTTCGACGAAATTCTCTTTCCGTCGAAAAACTTCACAAAATAATTTCTTTTGCATATATTTTAGTCATCCGTTTTCGACGGAATACATTTTTCGTCAAAAATCTTCGACGGGATCCATTTTTCGTCGAAAAACTTCATAAAATCAATTTCTTTGGCATTTATTTTATTCATCCATTTTCGACGGAATTCATTTTCCGTCAAAAATCTTCGACGGAATCCATTTTCCGTCGAAAAACTTCACAAAATCAATTTCTTTTGCATTTATTTTATTCATCCGTTTTCGACGGAATTCATTTTCCGTTAAAAATCTTCACAAAATCAATTTCTTTTGCATTTATTTTATTAATCCGTTTTCGATGGAATACATTTTCCGTCAAAAATCTTCGACGGAATCCGTTTTCAGTCGAAAATCGTCACAAAATCAATTTCTTTTGCATTTATTTTATTAATCCGTTTTCGATGGAATACATTTTCCGTCAAAAGTCTTCGACGGAATCCATTTTCCGTCAAAAATCTTCTACGGAATCCATTTTCCGTCGAAAAACTTCACAAAATAAATTTCTTTTGAATTTATTTTATTCATCCGTTTTCGACGGAATTTGTTTTCCGTCGAAAAACTTCACAAAATCAATTTCTTTTGCATTTATTTTATTCATCCGTTTTCGACGGAATACATTTTTCGTCAAAAATCTTCGACGGAATCCTTTTTTCGTCGAAAAACTTCATAAAATCAATTTCTTTTGCATTTATTTTATTCATCCATTTTCGACTGAATTCATTTTCCGTCAAAAATCATCGACAAAATTTATTTTCCGTCGAAAAACTTCACAAAATCAATTTCTTTTGCATTTATTTTATTCATCCATTTTCGACGGAATTCATTTTCGGTCAAAAATCTTCGACGGAATCCATTTTCCATCAAAAATCTTCTACGAAATTCATTTTCCGTCGAAAAACTTCAAAAAATCAATTTCTTTTGCATTTATTTTATTAAACCGTTTTCGACGCAATTCTTTTTCCATCGAAAAACATCACAAAATCAATTTCTTTTGCATTTATTTTATTCATCCGTTTTCGACGGAATACATTTTCTGTCAAAAATCTTCGACCGAATCCATTTTCCGTCGAAAAACTTCACAAAATCAATTTCTTTTGCATTTATTTTATTCATCCGTTTTCGATGGAATTCATTTTCCGTCAAAAATCTTCGACGGAATCCATTTTCCGTCAAAAATCTTCACAAAAACAATTTCTTTTGCATTTATTTTATCCATCCATTTTCGACGGAATTTGTTTTCCGTCGAAAAACTTCACAAAATCAATTTCTTTTGCATTTATTTTATTCATCCGTTTTCGACGGAATACATTTTTCGTCAAAAATGTTCGACGGAATCCATTTTTCATCGAAAAACTTCATAAAATCAATTTCTTATGCATTTATTTTATTCATCCATTTTCGACGGAATTCATTTTCCGTCAAAAATCTTCGACGGAATCCATTTTCCGTCGAAAAACGTCACAAAATCAATTTCTTTTGCATTTATTTTATTCATCCGTTTTCAAAGGAATTCATATTCCATCAAAAATCTTCCACGGAAACCATTTTCCATCAAAAATCTTCTACGGAATCCATTTTCCGTCGAAAAACTTCATTTTCGACGAAATTCATTTTCCGTTAAAAATCTTCACAAAATCAATTTCTTTTACATTTATTTTATTAATCCGTTTTCGACGGAATACATTTTTCGTCGAAAAACTTGATAAAATCAATTTCTTTTGCATTTATTTTATTCATCCATTTTCGACGGAATTCATTTTCCGTCAAAAATCTTCGACGGATTACATTTTGCGTCGAAAAACTTCATAAAATCAATTTCTTTTGCATTTATTTTATTCATCCATTCTCGACGGAATCCGTTTTCCGTCGAAAAACTTCACAAAATCAATTTCTTTTTCATTTATTTTATTCATCCATTTTCGATGGTATTCATTTTCCGTCCAAAATCTTCGACGGAATCCATTTTCCGTCGAAAAACTTCACAAAATCAATTTCTTTTGCATTTATGTTATTCATCCGTTTTCGACGGAATTCATTTTCTGTCAAAAATCTTCGACGGAATCCATTTTCCATCAAAAATCTTCTACGAAATCCATTTTCCGTCGAAAAACTTCAAAAAATCAATTTCTTTTGCATATATTTTATTCATCCGTTTTCGACGGAATTCATTTTCCGTTAAAAATCTTCAAAAAATCAATTTCTTTTACATTTATTTTATTAATCCATGTTCGACGGAATTCATTTTCCGTTGAAAAACTTCACAAAATAAATTTCTTTTGCATTAATTTAATTCATTCATTTTCGACGGAATACATTTTCCGTCGAAAAACTTCAGAAAATCAATTTCTTTTGCATTTATTTTATTCATCCATTTTCTACGGAATCCATTTTCCGTCGAAAAACTTCACAAAATCAATTTCTTTTGCATTTATTTTATTCAACCGTTTTCGACGGAATACATTTTCAGTCAAAAATCTTCAACGAAATCCATTTTCCGTCGAAAAGCTTCACAAAATCAATTTCTTTTGCATTTATTTTATTCATCCGTTTTCGATGCAATTCATTTTCCGTCAAAAATCTTCGACGGAATCCATTTTCCGTCGAAAAACTTCACAAATTCAATTTCTTTTGCATTTATTTTATTCATCCGTTTTCGACGAAATCCATATTCAATCAAAAATCTTCGACGAAATCCATTTTCCATCAAAAATCTTCTACGGAATCCATTTTCCGTCGAAAAACTTCAAATAATCAATTTTTTTT
>JAVKPL010006258.1:0-25888 GCA_032173675.1 Gastrolobium villosum
TCAAAATAGTTGCTAAAGGATCGAATGAAGACATTTTTCTGAAAAACAGTCAAAGCACACTAATTACAAACTAGTATTAACAACAAACAAATATATCGCTAGTAGATTCTAATAACTACTAATCGTTTATTGTTGAACAATCCATTAGTTATCTTTACAAGGCTTACGATGGGCAAGATACTTGTAAAACTAACATTATTATTTGGGCCTTTAGTTCCATTGCTAGAGCCTCGTTTGGAGGGTTAACAAATTTGCCTAAGTTGAATGTATTTAACCATTGTTTACTTCCAAAATTATCTTTAGTGTCTAAGTGTTGCCGACGATGGGCCGTACAAAACTTTACTAAAATTTTGAAAATGTTAAGGTTTAATCTAGTGAAATCCGATTATCCTTATCCGATGGGGTTTCAGCGATAACCATTCACTAATAAACCCACAATTGGAGCCCTTAGGTTTTTGAAAACTTAATTTTAAAAAACCTGAAAACTTAATTTTAAAAAACCTTCACCCTTCAATATTTTAAAATTTTAGAATTTTCCAATTTCCAAGAAATGTTTCATTCGAAAATAATTTTGTTTGATTTCAAAATCTATGCAAGTAAGGGAGTCGAAAAATGGGAACTTAGCTTAACATAATTTTGAAAGCATTAAGGTCCTGAAATCCGGTCACTTTACGTTAGCGTGTGCTTCACACATTCATGATACATGAATGTTGTATGCAGCATGTGTTATTCCATGACCATTTCAGAAAACCCACAAAAATTTATTTTCTTCAAAAAAATTTCACTTAGGATATTATCTTGCTAATTTGTCTTGATTTTAAACTCCAAAAATAATCACTTTGATTATTCTAGATTTTACCAAAATCATAATAATTAATAATTTTTTTTTACCAGAATATTTAAAATAAAATAAAAACTACGCGCATAAACTATCATACTAGTCGATAACGACATAATATGACATAATAGTAAATATGCACGTATGACATGTGATCATGCAACAATATGGCACATTCCTATCCTATATGACATGTTATCGTAAATATCATGTTAATCGCACATATAATTCATACCAATCAATAAAAGCATTAAATAATAAATTGTAATTACTTTAATCCATGGCTTTCCTATTTAAAAAAATAATAATAAATAATAAAAATATTACAACTTTGGAATTCTACTTTCGCATAACCCATAGTATCTGTCTCAAGCCCCTTTAGGGTTTCCATGGGCCCAAAAGCCCAAAGACCCAATCCTTTGGCGAGAAACCCTAGGACGCGAAAGAGGAACCCTAGCCGTCAGGTCTGCCGCGCCGTCACCCGAAGTCAACTCAACCCGAAACTCCAGGGGAAGGACCACCACAGAGAGACGAGTGCACCGCCACTGGAACCGCCCAAAAAGATGGCTGGACGCTCCCACACTCTCTCTTTCTTTGCCGGAGAGTGGCGGCCACTCTCAGCCGCTTGTGGTGGCGCGTGGCGGCACGTGGAGTCTCCGATTGAGGCGATCCACCCACCGTTGTGTTCTTCTTTCCAACCATATAAAGATCGCCCCATTCTGAGATCGGGAAGTACTCGAAAAGTGTCTGACAGTGCTGGCTGCGCATCTTCCTCGCGGTTTCTCGATCTTGAACTTTTACAAAATGTTGGAAAAATACACAGAAATTCCGAAAATAAATAAAAACAACAAGGAGGAAACCTAATCATATGGGATTAGCCTCCTTGTTACAAATCGAGAAATACACGAGAGAACCTAACCATGGATTAATGCATTTTTACCGATTAAAATCTAATCTTTTATGAAAATGAACTATAAGCAATTAACAACACAAATATCAATATCATATACAGATTAAAGGTGCCATATTTTCAAAATCACATAGAAAGATAAACCAAAACTGATCTAAATCCCCATCACAATCCGGCTTTGATACCACATGATGGTATATCATCAGAAACGTGGAAGCGCATCGTACCGCTGTGATGAAGAATTAAGACACCGTTTGGTTACCTGGGATGAAGAAGCAAGTGTGACAATTCCTCACGTTCAGATCTCCTTCTCTAGCCACAAGATCTGCAGCAACGCACCATGTATAGTCACAAAATCCACTCTACGGTTGATCTTCCGGGCTATGACTCAAGGGGATCAGGGAGTCGTGTGGGAAACCGTTCAGATGATGTTCTTGGAGTGTTTCTTGTTTCTGATGTGTTTTTACCCTAGAAGGCACAAGTGGAGAAAATGTTCTATATATACCCTGCCCAATCCAACTAACCCTAAGCTTCATGGGTTAGACTTGGTCTTTGAGCTCTCACTAAAACCATTGGGCTTAGTGCAAAGAGCATATCCAACACAATCAATAGTTATAATTTATTGCGAATTATTAATTCATTAATAAGTTTGACTCAATAAATTATAATCATTAATTGACACAAATCAATAGTTAGAATCTAAAATGACACAAAATTATATATATTTTAAAAAGGCAGATATCTTACTATATAGAAAGTAGAACCAAATTTTGGAAAGTTAGCTGAGGTGTCGCATTCTCCTTAAATCTCAGCTTTTTGAAAACTTACTTCTTTGGGAAATATTTTTTTACGGTAAATAATTTTTTTTGAAACAAAAGTAAATAGTCTGTACAATTATTTTTTATAGGTGGCAGACAGATGTATTAATGGGCTTCTCGATTCTGGATTCAAAATTTAAACTTTCAACGTGAAATGGGTTGGAAAAGTTAAAATTTATCATAGAAAATTACTTTTTCTGCTTTAGAAAATTACTTAACCAGTAAGATTCATTGCATGTATAAAAACGATATTTGGTGTTGCTTTTGCCTTTTGGTCTGCATCGAGCATTTTGTATCTTCTTTGGTCCATTTCTCTACTCCTCCTCTGATTTTATCGTTCAACATAATGTCCTCAAAATACGACTTTGTAAAGGATCTTAATCCGACGAAAGAAGAGTGGAGGATTAAAGTGCGTGTAGTTAGGTGTTGGAAGGTTCCCAGTTTTAATCGAAAAGATTTTGATGACAATGTGGATATGGTTTTGGTCGACGAACGGGTAATGTATTTTTTCTTTTTTTTTAATGTTTTTATCTTTTCGGTAGCTCATTGTCATTTTTATTTTTATTTTTGCTTTGTTGCGTGTTTTCATTTTATAGGGTGGAAGGATCCATGCTACGGCCAAGGTACTTTGCAGGTTCGGAAGAAAATTCGTGAGGGTGATGCTTATTTTATAAAATATTTTGGAGTTGGGTTGAATACGGGTAATTTCAGGCCAACACGGCATGAATATCGTCTGTCTTTCAACTTGAGGACGGACGTGAAATCCATTGTTGATGCTACGATTCCTGAGCGTGGTTTTGATTTTGCTGAATTTGACGTTATTGAGAAAGAATCCTCTGACTCTCCTTATTTAATAGGTGATGGGATTGGTGTATTGTGTTATTCGCTTTCAATTAAGATTTTGTATATTGGACGTAAGGCTGAAACCCATGTTAATTGTTGTGTAGACGTCATTGGTTTGCTGTCTGGAATTGGGGAAGTACGTGAGCATGTCATCTCTGGTAGGAATACAAAAATGGTTGTCGTGGAGCTTGACAACCTGAGGTATTTATGTTATCTATATTTCTGATTAGTATTGTAATGTAATTTCTTATGTGTTTTTGAATTTAAAGAGAATGGGATTTTACATCATTTCTTATGAGTCTTTTGTTTATATATCATGATAGGGGTCAGAAACTTGAATGCACTTTGTGGGAGTCATACGTAGACGAGGTCCAAACTTTCTTAGCAAAGAATCAGATTGCTCAAAATGTTATAATACTTCAGCTTGCAAGGATAAAGGGTTTTAGGGGTACTTTTTTTTGTGATTAAAATTCTCATTTTTTATTTTTTTGTTTTGCTGTTTTACTTTTTCTTTTATTTACGTAGCATTTTTTTCAGGAAAGATTGGAATAGCTAATACAAAGTATACGACGAAAATTCTTTTTGATTCCAATATACCTGAGATCGTAGAGTTCAAAAAAAGGTGGGCTGTCGTGACAAATTATGAGACATTGCTTTTGCTCTATTCACTCATTCTTTTATATATTTTTATATTCCAGGCTTTCCGGTGATCTGATCGGAAGTAGTCAGATGTTGACTCAGTTGTCCAGCCCATCTTCATATTCTTATGAAAATGATTTTCTGAAGGATACAGAGAGGAAATTTCTTACTGATATTAAGAATTGCATGGATGCTACTACTTGCATTACTTATGGAACTGTAAGATCCATCGAAAGTAAATACAACTGGTGGTACAGGTCCTGTAAGAAATGTCCACATTCAGTGTGTGAAGATTTTGAGAAATGGTATTGTAAGAACTGTCAAAAACATTGGGATGAATATACTCCGAAGTAAGCCATTTTCAGTTTCAGTTTAGGGATGTCATTTAAAATTCCCCGTTATACCAATTTATAACAATTAATTTCATTATTAGTAATTGCTTGACGTTTCGTTTGAAGTTATTTTTAATGCTCCCCTGAATTTCGAATTAGTGTGATGGACTTTTAAATTTGTAAACAAATTAATAAATGCCAATAAAAACGGTAGATTGGTCGATTTTTTGTAACGAGGAGCTATTGACATTTTCCTTATTCTGTGGCCTATTATCATGTGTTGAACTTTGACAGTGTACCAAGGCCTTAATATTTATTTTTTAATATTTTGATATCATTTCAATTTTAGGGATGTCATTTGAAATTCCCCATGATACAAATTGATAACAATGAATTTCATTATTAGTAATTGCTTGACGTTTCGTGTGAAGTTATTTTTAATGCTCTCCTGAATTTTGAATTAGTGTGTTGGACCTTTAAATTTTTAAACAAATTAATAAATGCCAATAAAAACGGTAGATTTTTTTTGTAACGAGGAGCTATTGGCATTTTCCTTATTCTGTGGCATATTATCATGTGTTGAACTTTGACAGTGTACCAAGGCCTTAATATTTATTTTTTAATATTTTGATATCATTTCAATTTTAGGGATGTCATTTGAAATTCCCCATGATACAAATTGATAACAATGAATTTCATTATTAGTAATTGCTTGACGTTTCGTGTGAAGTTATTTTTAATGCTCCCCTGAATTTTGAATTAGTGTGTTGGACCTTTAAATTTTTAAACAAATTAATAAATGCCAATAAAAACGGTATATTTTTTTTTGTAACGAGGAGCTATTGGCATTTTCCTTATTCTGTGGCATATTATCATGTGTTGAACTTTGACAGTGTACCAAGGCCTTAATATTTATTTTTTAATATTTTGATATCATTTCAATTTTAGGGATGTCATTTGAAATTCCCCATGATACAAATTGATAACAATTAATTTCATTATTAGTAATTGCTTGATGTTTCGTGTGAAGTTATTTTTAATGCTCCCCTGAATTTTGAATTAGTGTGTTGGACCTTTAATTTTTTAAACAAATTAATAAATGCCAATAAAAACGGTAGATTTTTTTTTGTAACGAGGAGCTATTGGCATTTTCCTTATTCTGTGGCATATTATCATGTGTTGAACTTTGACAGTGTACCAAGGCCTTAATATTTATTTTTTAATATTTTGATATCATTTCAATTTTAGGGATGTCATTTGAAATTCCCCATGATACAAATTGATAACAATTAATTTCATTATTAGTAATTGCTTGATGTTTCGTGTGAAGTTATTTTTAATGCTCCCCTGAATTTTGAATTAGTGTGTTGGACCTTTAATTTTTTAAACAAATTAATAAATGCCAATAAAAACGGTAGATTTTTTTTTGTAACGAGGAGCTATTGGCATTTTCCTTATTCTGTGGCATATTATCATGTGTTGAACTTTGACAGTGTACCAAGGCCTTAATATTTATTTTTTAATATTTTGATATCAACTTCGCTTCTTCATTTTTACCAAAGTTTGCAAAAAAAATTCCTTTTAATATTTTGTTATCAGCTTTACTTTTTCTTTTTGCCAAATGTGTGAATTTCTTTAGTACAACGTGTTTCAGTAAAATGTGTGAATTTCTTTAGTACAATGTGTGAATTCCTTTTAAATTTGTAAACAAATTAATAAATGCCAATAAAAACGGTAGATTGGTCGATTTTTTGTAACGAGGAGCTATTGACATTTTCCTTATTCTGTGGCCTATTATCATGTGTTGAACTTTGACAATGTACCAAGGCCTTAATATTTATTTTTTAATATTTTGATATCATTTCAATTTTAGGGATGTCATTTGAAATTCCCCATGATACAAATTGATAACAATGAATTTCATTATTAGTAATTGCTTGACGTTTCGTGTGAAGTTATTTTTAATGCTCTCCTGAATTTTGAATTAGTGTGTTGGACCTTTAAATTTTTAAACAAATTAATAAATGCCAATAAAAACGGTAGATATCAGGATACACAACGACGGTAGATTTGAATGCTACAGCCTTTTCAAGTTAAAAATTATAACAATACAATTATTTTTTATTATGATATTATTATTAAGAGTTTCATATCAAAATCAACGTGTGGATTTAACAGTAAGACGACACACCAACGACGGCGACAACAATTTTGTTCTTTTTTCCCCGGGCATCGCACGGGTAATTCACTAGTTTTTTCCATAAAAATAAACCATCGTGATACATCTACACACGAAAGTAGAATAGTGCTAAATACTGCTCCACACCTCACCCCGAAAAAAAAAGTATACTGGTACACAGATTCAACCGAAAAAAAATAAAATAAAAATTTCTCCACATCAAATAATAATTTTCCAAGAAAAAAACAAAACACTGACCAAGCAAAAATGAATTAAAGACATAGGGAGAAGTTTACCGGAAAAAAAAAACACGGAGCAATTTTTCCATATTTTTTTTAACATATCTCAATTGGTTTTCCACTTTGCAATTATTCCAATTTGGGACGGGTCTTAAAATTAAGACTTTAAACCCTTCTAATCACGGTACATGGAACAGGAAGCAATCTAAATGCTCGCTAATGTTGACATTTTCAAGCCGACTGCTGATTCTAGTGGTTGTCTAAAATCAAGATCACGATGCTAGCTTGGGATAAGGTCAGCTCTTTAGGCATACGATTCTACAGTGGATTAAAATACAGAGAGTTCATTTGCAGTATGAATTATTACCCCACAATATGATATATTACAATATGGCACTTAGTCAGCATTTCTTGTTGAATTGGTGCAATCATCTATCATTCTGTTTAAGTAATATAAACTGTTTCTATTGCTATTGGGTATGCAGACTGATTGGGCAGAGATGCGACTTATTGTTTGAAGATTTCCTTATGATTTTTCTTGTCCCATTTTATATAAGATTCAACTCTAATTTAAACAAAACAAATTAAAAAAAGAAATTTATAATGTACTTACTGTATAAGTTTGAATGTGTTAGAATGGTAGGGAGAGCCCAAAACTTTTGCAAAGGATACATCCATAAGCCAAGTGATAAATCACAATAAGTGGACCGACACCACATCTTAACCCAAAACCTTAAGGCTGTAGGTTTATGGGTCTTTTGCACTTTATATGGTCATCACTTGGTCTATGTCTAGCCGATGTGGTACTTCTTTATAACTCATACTTGAATACTTTCAACATCTTCCCCTCAAGTATGAGACCTATCATGCTCTCCCTTTAAGGGCAACTTCTGCGGAAGTTTTTTTTTTTATTTTAACTTATTGGACTCACACTAGTCTTCTGCGGAGACCTCTTTAAGTGCATCACCATCTCCATATATTCGGTCCCAACCAAACCTTTAGCTCTGATACCACTGTTGGGAATGGTAGGGGGAACCCAAAACCTTTGCAAAGGAAACATCCATGGGCCAAGTGATAAACCACAATAAGTGAGCCGACATCACATCTTAACCCAAAACCTGAAGGCTGTAGGTTTGGGTCTTTTGCACTTTATATGGTCATTACTTGGTCTATGTCTAGCCGATGTGGTACTTCTTTATAACTCATACTTGAATTCTTTCAACATATTCCCCTCAAGTATGAGACCTATCATGCTCCCCTTTTAAGGGCAACTTCTGCAGAAGACTCTTTTTTTTTTTCACTTATTGGAGTCACACTAGCCTTCTGCGGAGGCCTATTCCCCTCAAGTATGAGACCTATCATGCTCCCCCTTTAGGCTTTGTTTGGAAGTTCTTATTTGGAGGGGAGGGGAAGGAAAGGAGAGATTTTGGTGACACCTTCCCTTGTTTGGGAGTTTAAAAAAGGGAGGGGAGGGAATTAAAGATTTTCATAAACCCTCCAAAACCCTCATCTTTATTAAAATTGAAGTTCCCCCAACTTGGGGGGTTTTAAGGGGTAAAACATTTTAAATTACTTAATTACCCTCGTTTAAATAATTTTTAGATGGAGAAATTAATTTTTAGAGGGAGAATATTTTTTATTAAAAATTACATTATTAGTTTATTTGTTTAGAAATTTTAAATTTAGAGAGAGAAAATAATTTTTAGAAATTTTAAACTTAATTTAATTAGTAATGTATAATAATTATATTGATTTTTAAAAAAAAGGATAAAATGGTAAAAAAATCTCATTAATCCTCCATTTCCCTCCCATTCCATTTTTTTTACTCCCAAACAAGGGAAGGGGTTACCCTCCAATTTCCTCCCCTTCCCTCCCCTCCCTTCCCCTTAGATCCCATTCCTTCCCTTCCCCTCCAAACTCCCAAACAAAGCCTTAGGCAAATTTTGTTTGGCAAATTTTGTGATTTTGTGATTTTGAGCATGACTTTGTGAATTGAGATTGTTGTGGGATTGGAAAATTGAGTTGTAGAGTAGTTGTATTGGTTAATTATATGTTGTATGGTTGTTTGAAGTGTGGGATTGAGTTGAAAGTCCCTTGGCATTTGGACATGCATGATTCGGCCATAAAGGGGAAATGAGAAAGGATGACGTAAAGTTCATATAATTGGTGTTGTGATAGTTTGAAACAAGTCTAATTAGGTTGTGTAATTGTGTGATGCATGTGAATTGGAAGCAAAATCCTTGGATACTCCTAGATGTAATTTTTGGCCATAAAGAGGAATTTAGGAAAAATGGTGTTAAGTTGTAATTGAATGATGTTTTGGACTTGAATTGGTGTTGTCAAGGGCTTAGGAAGTCATAGGAACGTTGAAATAAAACTAACAACATGTTTAGGTATTTTAGGCCTTATAGCCGAAATGGTGCTTGTGTGGGAAGGAAGTCCATTGTGTTGTATTTCAATTTGATGCACAATTGAATTGATAATCCTATGAGTGATCGTTGTAGGTTGCCTCACACAGACGTGATCCTTGAGGATTGAGCTTGGTGGATTGCCTTTGGTCCTTTACCAAAAGGATTTGGGTAAGTATTTATGTCACAATTGCATGAATGCTTGAATGACCAAGTTAGTGGTCTTTGTGTGATGCTAATGAATGTGAGAATGATCTTGTGTAGGAATTTCTGAGTGAACGAAGCTACGGTAAAACTTGCATTGAAACTACCTAGCTTGGGAGCTTCAATAAGGTAATCTCTTAGTACTGGGGTTAATCCCCGTGTGTGCTCCACCATGCCCATTGGGGTAGTGGTTGGAGGTTGTATGTCAATGATGTGATTATAACATGATCATACATATGTATATATATTGGGTATATAGGATGTACAGTATCTCTGGCTAGTAGTAAGAATTTTTTGTAGTTAGAATATCCTCACTTATTGGATAATGTGATTGTAATGAGTTTGAGTTTTGATAAAGTTAAGTAATGGATTGTAAATTGATGAGAATATGGTAAATTGTTATGGGTTGTAAGAGCACTAAGACATGATTGGTCCTTGTGTGCCACCCTTGTCTATTAGGTACCCTTGAGGCTTTAAAACACACTTTTGATAAAGTTGGATAGGTTGAATAAATGAAGGAGGTGCCGTCAAAATTTATACTAAAATGACAATTTTAGGCTGACTTCGGGAGAGTATATCTCCCTCCACAGAGGTCCAATAGGGATGTTCTATACATCATTTTGAAGCTTGAGATGTCATATATGTTGTGTCAAAATTTGGTAGCATTTGAAGCTGTGTAGCGACCTGTATGTGCGTTTGAGTGGAGACTGCCCAAAGGGCCCTGCACAGGGGCTATTCAGGTTGCTTCCTTCAAGAAATTATTTCTCCCTCAATTATTACTCAAATTTAGGCTCATGATATGTCAAATTAAAGCTTAAGGTGTCTGGTATTCTATATAAAAATTTGAGAGTGATTGGTTAAGTGGTTTGTTCAGAATCGCAGAAATGGTGAGGTATGTTTGGTGTCCTGTTTGGGGTTGGTTGACAGCTTTGCTTGTCCACCTTCAAACGGTATAACTAGAGCTAGAGAGAACTTTATAAGGCATGTGATACCTTGTTAGAAAGTTAATTGAGTCTAGAATGACATACTAAGAGATGAGAGATTCGTAGCATGGATATTTTGCACAGTGTCCAAAATACTTAAGCATTTTCAGTTATAGAAAAACCGTAAATGTGAGAATTATGCTAAGTGGGTTTATGGAAACCCTTTAGTGGCTCAAAATAAGTAATGTATGATAATTATGCATTTATTTTATTTATTCTGCATTTAGACTTCAGTTATGATCACAACTTATGTCTTTACGTTTTAATATTATTTTTAAAACGCTTACGTAATGAAAAGGAAAAAGGTTACTCGCATTTTAAATGAACTGCTGTGATTGTAACTGCGCTTAATATCATAATCAATGTTAACAATAGCGGTGTACAACTGGATGTTACACTTAGGAATAAGGAACCCCCAAGTTCTTATATAGGTTCGGCGCAATTCAAATTGGGAACGTGTAATTTCGTATACCAAATAGCCCAAGTGCTTAAGGAATCAGCTTTGCTAGTGAACAATAACCTGAAAATTGAAAGCCGCCTCTTATAGGCTATGAACATAAATGAAGGAAAAACAATAAAAAAACAAAAAAAAAATGTGCGAAAGAGGCAACCTTTGCCCACTCTCAAACATGTTCAACCCAAGAATCATGCAATATACATGTTAGGGTTAAAGATGTTACCATTGTTCGGATTAAAACTCGTTCTTGATCACAACTTGAGACTTGAAGAACACAAGTCCTTTGATGGAAGTCCACACCACCTTATTGTCTTGTAAGAGAAGAACGGTTCTTCAAACACCCAATATCCTTCAATGGAGGTCGCTAGACTCAAGAGATGGGAAGAGGAGGAGTAACTGCATAAGGAACAGGGCTTTGGGTACTGTCTTAGCGCAGTTAAGCACCATCGGACAGATTGTACCCCCTTTAGCAAAAGTTTCATAACCTGAATTAGAAAGCTCCAAATCCAGTGCGGTTTGGACCTATATAAAGCTAACTCAAATATCTACCACCCTATGGGAGTTAAATGACATGTTGAAGAAAAAAAGTTTGTTCATTTTACAATTATATGTTAAGTGATCTTCTTAAGCCATGCTAGCTTATGGGAGCTAAATTGTAGCAGCCCGTTGTACACTGGTATCTTATCATAGCATATGATATTAAACGCAGTTACAATAATAGTAGTTGAATTAAAATACAGTAAAACTTTTTTCCTTTTTATCCAGCAACGTTTTTATTTGAAAACCAATTTTGTATTTAGCAAAATTAAAAATTGTAATTATATCTCGTACACATTTGTGAAATAATTAAATCTAAGTCATACATCTCATATAACACTTATTGATTGCAACTAAGTGGTTTCCATAAACCAACAAAGTCAATTTTACAAATTCTCACATAAAACTACCCTCGGTTTTTCTCATACTTAGGAATGAATTGATGTTCACAAATTCCCATCTTTTAGTATGTTATTCTAGACTTCACAAGCTTTCCAATGAGGTGTAATAAGCCTAATTTACAATTGTATAACTCTAGATATGTTACCGATAGTGAGTACAGGGAAGTTTGTAATTCTCAAAACTGAGGCATATTCTGATGCCCAGAATTCTATCAACCCTTTTTTCTTTTTAAACAAGACATCTAGGTATGTAATTTGACATATCATACACCTGGTTTTGTTGAGGAGCGAAGGAGATATGATTATTGCAAGCTACTACTTCTTAACCGTGAAAACTGCCACTAGGGGAAGTCAGGGTCGCTCACTGTTTTTGAATCTGTGGGAGTTCCACCAATCTAAATAGGCTATAGTAGACACCTAGAGCTTTAATTTGACATATCATAAGCCTTAATTGGATAAGAACTGAGAGAGATATTAAATTTCAAAATCGCAAAACAAAGGAAAAATCTAATCCTGCGGATTCGGGAAGTCCTTACTCAATCGAATTCTGGACTGATCTAATGCCCAACCAAGTCCCACATTTTAGGAAAATAGGTAACATCCTAAGCTTCAAAATGGTAACTCGCACACCTCATTTGATTAAGGATTGAGTGAGATATGAATCTCCAAATTTGGAGGTAAAATTCTTACATTTTCTAAAAAAATTGACAGCATTTCCTTTATTTTTACAACTAAACTCATTTCTTCAAATGGGTACCTAATAGCATGGAATGACATTCGAAGGCTCAACATACCTTGGTGCACTTATGTCCTTCAACATATGCCATATTATTGTCTTTTCTTAATCCTCAAGTTATTTTTCACAAGTTACCTCTTTCAATACTTATCATTTTTACATCATTAATCTCATACCTATTCCAATTATATATATCCTCCAATTATACATTTCATATTCATTATAAGACATCAAAGTATATCACAACATATCACAATAGGCTTTTAGGCCATTCCATCATTATTTTTTCGTAACATTACATATCCAAATATCCAAATGAATATAAATACAATTACACCATTTGGCGTAATATAAATTATTAATATTACATTTAAAAGCTTAACTTCAATGAATATACAAGTATTTTCAAATACCACATGCCATCTTTCTTATACAAAATAATGAACATGCATCATGCTTGATCACTAAAGCTACAACATGTCATCACAATTCAACTCCAAGATATCCGAGTCTCTCAAGCTCCATGTGATGTCCTACCTCCTTCGCGGGAGTACTTAAAATATGGTCCTCCAAACATGGGGTGAGATTTAAGTATTTAACAATCTCGGTAAACCAAGGGTCCTGGAGGGTCACTCCACCCAATAGTTCACTCAATGTGCATGAGCAATAATACAAGCATAGTAAGAACATACATCCAACACAATCACTGGGCACAAAAACCAAGAACATCCATCATGGATATCGTTCAAGGACCCATCATATAACTTTGAGACTTCCTAGAGTGTGCTCTAGTGGATAACAGCTCTAAGGTATTATACCAACTGGAACTCCCTCATGAAGACCTATCCAGTGAAAGTCTCCCAACAATATTATACTGGCCAGAGAATCCAATCATATATATATACAAAAAGTTACCTATACCAAGTAACCATTACAACTAACACTATCCAAATATCAAACACATAGGAATTCAAGTCTAATAATGACTTACCAAATCCTTGATGATCAAGAACCAATGGCCTCCAACACCTTAGGCAATGCCTAGGTTTCCATCAAGCTCTGCACTTGATTCAATCTACATGATCACAAAACCAAGTGATCAATACACAACTTGGCAATACAAATTTTCAAGTACTTCAAACCACATTTTCATGCATACCCCTCGGTCAACACACCCAAAATAGTCCAATTCTTTATTTTAATTTCATCTTACAATTGACATGGTATTATCAACAAATTACACCATCAATTATACCACTATATCATACCCTAATTACGTCATACCACATTTAACAACTTTTCCTATTTCTTCCATAAGGCCGAGGCATTCTCATCAAAGGGCCAGTGGAATTTTCACGTTTTATACTGTTCTTATTCCATAATCCCAACACACCACACTTCAATCCATCATCCAACATCATTTCACTTCATAACCAAAGTCATGTTTTTAATTCATTTTCACAAATCATTTACCATTGTGAGCATATTTTTCAACATACACTAAACCCAACACCAAAATTTGGTAAAATTACGATTTTACCCCTAGTTATGCACTATTGACACATTTACCCAAACACCACCAAAATTCTCCAAATTTTATTTCCAATCCAAATTCATCATTTTAATAACTTAATTATATCTAAATAATTATTTCACCGGATAGGGTTAAGAACCTATCGGTTTCGCCGAATTTCTATTTTACCCCTAATGAGGATTTTAACCCGAAATTCAGGGTTTTCGCTAATTAAACCCTCTAAATCATAACTAATCTCTTAATCAACTTACAATATCATAATCCACACGCTCAACTTTTCATATAATCCAACTATATACACGTTAATGTTACGTTTTCTCGCTAATCGCTATAGTAGGTTATGATAATATTGTAGTAGATTTTATTGTTTATCAACATTCACATATATGGGTTGTTATATAAATGGTTCATGATATTAAGTTAATATAATTTGTTTTTGCACATTGTATGTGTTACAATTAAGTAATGGGATTATTTGAATACGGATATAATGTTTAACATAAAATAAAAGGAAAAACTTATCCGTAATTTTGATTCAACTACTGTGATTGTAACTGCGCTTAATATCATATACAATGATAACAAATCAGTTCTAGAAAGGGACATTACAGTAGGTCTTGTTTCTCTTGAAACTCTACACAATTTTAGTTCAAGAAGCAAAACATTTCATCAACTCCTTCTAAAATTAGGTTTCCATGCTCTTAAAAAAGGTGGATGGCGGCTAAGAAGAAGAAGAAGCACGATGAAGATGATGGCTTAGGATTAATGAAAAAGTGATTAAGTGTTTAACTCTTGGTTGACAAATTCAACATGTGAAATCACTATTATGTCCTTCATGCATAACTTGATATTCTAGGCAATTGACTTCATATTTCTAACATGTGTTCTGACTGATAAATTCCGTAATACTTATATTGACTGATTACTACTAAATTTTTGAGTAATCTTGTAAAATTATTGATTTTACCCCTGAATTGTCTGTAATTGCACTTTTAATCTGAAAAATTAGATTTTCGATCTAATAATTCTCTTAAAATTATGAACAATTCCTAATTACTGATTTTACTGATTTGCGTTATTATATTCACCCCACCATTTAGAAATTTTGACCAAAAGATTAAGAATGTTACTTGTCGTTAAACTCAGAATACTATTGCAAGATCTGATCTTCCCATTCCCAAGTGGATTTGTTAGGTTCTGCCTTCCTTCTGAATTCTAACCATTCCAATAGTCTTTTTTCTTAACTTCTTCACATATCTGTCAAGGATCCTGAAAGGTTTCATAAGAGTCTTTAAGGCACTACTATGATAGGGATCATGGTTAAGAGAACTTGAAGACACTACATGTCTTTTACCGGAAAGTTGTTCCTAGTCTTGAATCACCGAGATAGGGCATTGGTGATCTAAATAAGATTAGTGCAAGGTAGGGACATCATGGAATGCATGCATAGTGATGTTGAAAGTAAAACTGGCCTTGAAGGCCGAAGCATGTGAGAGGGAAAAACAAAAATTTTCCTTGCGGAAACACACATGCAAATAATTTTTCATGCTTTAAGACAACATGATGTTACCTTGTTTACGATCTGATCGCCAGGGAGATCACTTGTCAGGTTTGAAGGGTTCAAACCCTCTAACGTTGATCCACACCATCCTTCATCAATGATGCAAGAACACCTTCTTGAAAGCCACCAGATGATCACCACAGAGAGGCTTGCTATGCGCTCAATAGGTGAAGATGGAGGCTAGGTTTAGTGTTTAGAAGAGTGAAGTCTTCAACATGAAAACTTCACTAGAGTGGCGCAAAGAGTGTGGAGAATAGGCTAGGTTTACTTGTGAAAACCCCTAAGGAGGAATAATACACCCTTTGTGCACATAAGAGAGTTGGTAAGTAGGGAGAGAATGAGAGGATTTTCCTCACTTGAAAATCCCTCAAGATGTGCGCATAGTTGGAGGAGTTGTTGCAATTCAAAATTTCCAACAACCTTCCCTTTGAATCCTCATGAGATTAGGTCCTTATCCTTTCATGATTGTGACCCAATGGTCATCATATGACCACTCATTTATGTGCCCCACTCAGTCCCAAAATGAGTCCAGATACGTTGAGTAGTTGCATTCAAATTTGAACCAACTAACTCACTGATTCTCTCAACCAACCAAATCAGAATTGGAGCACATTTAGTTGACAAGATGACACTCATTAGCAACTAAAATGGCACACCATTTCCTTATTGGATGAGATCAAATATCTTCTCTTGATGCAGGGGATTTGTTCCAACAAGATCTCATCTTATCATTTTGTTATGAAACAACTTTTCATAGCCAATTCAAATTCGAGTTCAAACACTTGAATTTAAATGTTCAAACATTTAAATTCAAAATTCAAATTCAAAATTAAAATTTCAAATTCAAAATTCAAATTTCAAAATCCAATTTCAAAATTCAAATTTCCAATTTCAAATTCAAAATTTAAATGTTTGATAATTAATTTAACTAATTAAATTAATTAGTAATGTCTTGGACCATCCAAGCCCATTACATGATCCATGCGCCCTCTTCCCTTCAGGTGGGCTTCCAAACAGTTTCTTGGGCTAACAACCATTATTAGGCCTAATACCTTTAAAGCTAGTTCATCATGACTACAAGGTGTTAGTGTGTGACCCATTAGGTCCAACATAGCCTCTGACATAAATGGGCTCGGGCCTAACAAGCCCACAACCCAATTAATGACAACACAGAGCACTAGCAATGATTTATTGTCCCAGAGCTAGTCTGATTAATTATTACACATATTTAGTTACTGTATGTATTTCCCTTCGTCTCGGTTATTGATGTGCCTCTGGCAAGTGTAGTTTTATGTGTTAAAATTGATAAGAATTGATGCATGAAAGAGTAACTTTTATATATATAATTGCTAATTATATTGATTATTTATTTTCAATTATACTTCTCACATATTGGTTGTATTTATACAGGTAAAAGGAGTGAAAACTACTAAAGAGTGTTGATGCAAGTACATAATCCCAGAAGCATGGCGCGGACTGGCACCAAACTGGCGCGAACCCGCGCCAGTTTATGAACTTTGCAGCAAAGGCACCAAAGTGGCGCTAAGTGGCAACAAAGTGGCGCGACTTAGCGCCACATCAAGAAGAAAAAAAAACAAGAAACAATGGCGCTAGGTAGCGCCCAAATTGGTGAAGAAATTGGCACAAACTAGTGCCAAGGGTTCAAGCACAGTGGTGCCAAGTAGCGCCCCTATGGCGCCTACTGGCGCCGTGTTACGAACTTTGAGTTCCAACTTTTCAAATCATGTAGTAGCGTGGCGCTGACCTGCGCCAATCCAGCACCAACTGGCACCGGTTTACGGGATGGATGTACCGTGTTTCTGAGGGGCATTTTTGGAAAGAAAAGAAAAGGTTATAAAAAGAACCTTTTGCAGAATTAGGTCAGACATTCTGGAGACACAGATTTTAGAGGCAGATCTGGAGAGACTGGAGGAGAGGAGCTCTGTGGCGTTCTTCGTTCTTCATCTCGTTCTAGTATTTCTTTATCTTTTATTTTAGTTTATGTTGAATTTTAGATCAACAATCATGATGTTGATTGGCTAGATCTTTTTATTGTAGTCAGGGTCACGATCCATATGTGAACCCTTGATACGAAGGATTGATTTATGGTTGTTTGATTTATATAATTATCTTTATCTTTACTCTGTGCGAATTTGATATTCCCTTTGTTAGAATTGATCGATCTGATAGTTGGGGATATTCTGAGGATCAAAAGCCTAGATAGGAATATTGGGGTTTTGATCTCGAAATTGGGTAAGATAACGATCTATATGCGTGCTAGGAATAGACGTGTATATGATTGCAGATGCTTAAATTATCGCGCCCATTGCTTGATCACATGAGAAACATTGCAAGGAATTGGGGTTCCTCATGGGATTAAAGGGTTAACCCTGCAAGGAATTCAGGGTTAACTATTAAATCTTTTTTAGATGATAATTTATCCGAGTGATTATATAGGTTATTATTGTAAATCAATTCGGAGTAAAAAACGGGGATCATTTGGTGAATGAATCCTGGCTACAATGCTTTTCTCATCTTCTTTACAAATCAATTTTCATTTTTATTGTTTTATTTTTCAAAACAAAAATAAGTCTTTTATTTTCAGAATTCAATTTCCATCAAATTGACAATATTTGTCAAAACCCTATTTGAAATCTTCCATTCTTTAAGAAAAAGTTTAATTGATATTAGATCCCAATCCCTGTGGAGACAAACTTTATTTATCACTTTATTACTTGTGCGATCGGTATACTTGGCGGAGAGCATCAAGTTTTTGGCGCCGTTGCCGGGGATTGGCGTTTCTGATATCATATAATCTTGATATTTAGAATTGAATTTGTGAATATTTGTGAATATTTTTATTTTTATTTTTATAATTTTTATTTTTATTTTATTTGAACAGTGCTACTGATCTCTTTTCTGAGTTGTATGCGAGGTACAATCCCAGAATTCCCACTTAATTTGGAAATCACTAGAGTCGAAAAGAGGAACAAAAAACTTGCTCGGAAGAAGCTTGCATTCAACGAGTTGGGAATTCTGTTCGAAGAAGCACAAACAATGGCTGGGAACAATGATGAAGTGGACAATCCGCTCATGGATACAATTCTTACACCAGCATTCAACAGACCAAATTCAAGCATTGTTCATCCAGAAGTGGGTAACAACCATTGGGAGCTCAAGTCTGCCAATATTCAGTTGGTAGAGCGAGCTCAATTTGGTGGAGAGGTTGATGAGGACCCTCACAGGTTCATTGACAGATTTATGATGATCTGTGACTCCACTAAACACCCCCAGGTGTCTAATGATGCAGTCAGGCTGAGACTGTTTCCCTTTGCTCTTAAAGGGAAAGCCTTGAATTGGTTGGAAAGGCAACCAACAAGAAGTATTCCATCATGGGAGAGTCTATCAAACAAATTCTTTGCTGAGTTCTTTTCCATGGAAAGGTTTAACCAGATGGTGAATGATATCACCAATTTCACTCAGGCTGAGGGTGAGACTATGTGTGTAGCCTGGAACCGCTTCAAGGATCTAATGAGGAGATGTCCTCATTACCCCATGACCAATGGTGATCAAGTTCGAATTTTTTTCAATGGGTGTAAACCTGAAGTTCGGATGGTGCTGAATGGTGCAGCAAGTGGTAGCATCGAATCCTTGAGAGCAAATGAGACTCTTGAGTTGATAGAAAGAATGGCTGCCAATGAAAATGAAGGTTTGATAGCCAAGCCTAAGAGAGATATTCTACACCTGGATAACAACGATGCGGTTCTGGCTGAGAATAAATTGTTAGCACAACAGCTAGCAAATTTGACCTCAAGGCTGGACAAGATGCAACTTTTCACTATGCAAGCTGCAGTTGTGGTTTGTGAATATTGCAAGGGTGAGCATGAATCCAATGAAAGCTCATCTTTATTATCTTCTGACTCTCCTCAACAAGTGCAGGTGAATGGAGTATGGTACGAGCAAAGGTCTCACTTTGAAAGCTGGCTTCTGTGACTGGGTACGAACACTGGTTGTGACATACAGTCATCTTTCTCACTTTGAAAGCTGGCTTCTGTGAAACCTTTTTGGAGCCTATCATAGGCTTACGTGCATGAAAAAATGGAAATCGTACCCAGTCATGGAATTTTGATCTGGTTTTTTGAAAGCATCCATGCTCAAATATAATACGCTTACATGTATGAAAAAATGGAAATCGTACCCAGGCATGGAATTTTGATCTGATTTTTTGCAAGGATCCACGCTTAAATATATCCAACACCCCCTCCAAGTTTCATTGGATTTCATGGAAGGATTGATTTTTAATGAATTTTTGGAGCCTATAATAGGCTTACATGCTTGAAAAAATGGAAAATCGTAACCGGACATGGAACTTTGATCTGGTATTTTGCAAGCATCCAGGCTTAAATATATCCAACACCCCCTCCAAGTTTCAGTAGATTTCATGGAAGGATTGATTTTTAATGATATTTTTGGAGACTATAATAGGCTTACATGCATGAAAAAATGGAAAATGGTACCCAGGCATGGAATTTTGATCTGGTTTTTTGCAAGCATACACGCTTAAATATATCCAACACCACCTCCAAGTTTCATTGGATTTTATGGAAGGGTTGATTTTTAATGAATTTTTGGAGCCAGTAATAAGCTTACATGCATGAAAAAAATGGAAAATCGTACCCAGGCATGGAATTTTGATCTGGTTTTTTTGCAAGAATCCACCCTTAAATATATCCAACACCCCCTCCGAGTTTCATTGGATTTCATGGAAGGAATGATTTTTAATGAATTTTTGGAGCCTCTAATACGCTTACATGCATGAAAAAAAATGGAAAATCGTTCCCAGGCATGGAATTTTGATCTGGTTTTTTGCAAGCATCCACGCTTAAATATAATACGCTTACATGCATGAAAAATTGAAAAAACGTGCACAGGCATGGAATTTTGATATGATTTTTCGCGAGCATCCATGCTTAAATATATCCAAAACCACCTACAAGTTTCATTGGATTTCATGTAAGGATTGATTTTTAGTGAATTTTTGGAGCCTATAATAGGCTTACATGCATGAAAAAAATGAAAAATCATACCCAGGCATGGAATTTGACCTGGTTTTTTGCAACTATTCATGCTTAAATATATCCAACACCCCCTCCAAGTTTCATTGGCTTTCACGGAAGAATTGATTTTTAATGAATTTTTGGAGCCTATAATAGGCTTACATGCATGAAAAAATGGAAAATCGCACCCAGGAATGGAATTTTGATCTGGTTTTTTGCAAGCATCCACGCTTAAATATAATAGGCTTACATGTCTGAAAAAATGGAAAATCGTATCCAGGCAGGGAATTTTGATCTTGTTTTTTGTAAGCATCCACGTTTAAATATATCCAACACCCCCTCCAAGTTTCATTGGATTTCAAGGAAATATTGATTTTTAATGAATTTTTGGAGCCTATAATAGGCTTACATGCACACAAAAAAAGGAAAACCGTACCCAGGCATCAAATTTTGATCTAGTTTTTTGCAAGCAACCACGCTTAAATATAATAGGCTTACATGCACGAAAAATGGAAAATCGTACGCATGCATGGAATTTGCATCTGATTTTTTGCGAGAATCCATGCTTAAATATATCCAACACCCCCTCCAAGTTTCTTTGGATTTCAAGGAAGGATTGATTTTTAATAAATTTTTGGAGCCTGTAATAGGTTTACATGCATGAAAAAATGGAAAATCATACCTAGGCATAGAATTTTGATCTTGTTTTTTGCAAGCATCCACGCTTAAATATAACCAACGCCCCCTCGAAGTTTCACTGGATTTAATGGAAGGATTGATTTTTAATGAATTTTTGGAGCCTATAATAGGCTTACGTGCTTGAAAAAAATGGAAAATCGTACCCAGTCATGGGATTTTGATCTGGTTTTTTGCAAGCATCCACGCTTAAATATAATAGGCTTACATGTATGAAAAAAATGGAAAATCGTACCCAGGCATGAAATTTTGATATGATTTTTTGCAAGCATTCATGCTTAAATTTATCAAACACCCCCTCCAAGTTTCAATGGATTTCATGAAAGGATTGATTTTTAATAAATTTTTGGAGCCTATAATAGTCTTACATGCATGAAAAAATGTAAAATGTTACCCAGGCATGGAATTTTGATCTGGTTTTTTGCAAGCATACACGCTTAAATATATCCAACACACCCTCCAAGTTTCATTGAAATTCATGGAAGGATTGATTTTTATTGAATTTTTGGAGCCTATAATAGGCTTACATGCATGAAAAATGGAAAATCTTACCTAGGCATGGAATTTTGATATGGTCTTTTGCAAGCATCCACCCTTAAATATATCCAACACCCCCTCCGAGTTTCATTGGATTTCATGGAAAGATTGATTTTTAATGAATTTTTGGAGCCTCTAATAGGTTTACATGCTTGAAAAAAATGGAAAATCGCACCCAGACATGGAATTTTGATCTGGTTTTTTGCAATCATCCACGCTTAAATATAATAGGCTTACATGCATGAAAAATTGAAAAATCGTGCCCAGGCATGGAATTTTGATCTGATTTTTTGCGAACATCCATGCTTAAATATATCCAAAACCCCATACAAGTTTCATTGGATTTCACGGCAGGATTGATTTTCAGTGAATTTTTGGAGCCTATAATAGTCTTATATGCATGAAAAAATGGAAAATCATAACCAGGCATGGAATTTTGATCATTGTTTTTTGCAAGTATTCATGCTTAAATATATCCAACACCCTCTCCAAGTTTCATTGGTTTTCATGGAAGGATTGATTTTTAATGAATTTTTGGAGCCTATAATCGGCTTATATGCATGAAAAAAAAGGAAAATCGCACCGAGGAATGTAATTTTGAACTGGATTTTTGCAAGCATCCACGCTTAAATATAATAGGCTTACATGCCTGAAAAAATGGAAAATCGTATCCAGGCATGAAATTTTTATCTAGTTTTTTGTAAGCATCCACGCTCAAATATATCCAACACCACCTCCTAGTTTCATTGGATTTCAAGGAAGTATTGATTTTTAATGAATTTTTGGAGCCTATAATAGGCTTACATGCATGAAAAAAATGGAAAATTGTACCCAGGCATCGAATTTTGATCTGGTTTTTCGCAAACAACCACGCTTAAATATAATAGGCTTACATGCTTGAAAAATGGAAAATCGTACCCAGGTATGGAATTTTCATCTGATTTTTTGCGAGCATCCATGCTTAAATATATCCAACACCCCCTCCAAGTTTCTTTGGATTTCAAGGAAGGATTGATTTTTAATAAATTTTTGGAGCATGTAATAGGTTTACATGCATGAAAAAATGGAAAATCGTACCAAGGCATTGAATTTTGATCTGATTTTTTTGCAAGCATCCACGCTTAAATATAACCAACGCCCCCTCATAGTATCATTGGATTTCATGGAAGGATTGATTTTTAATGAATTTTTGGAGCCTATAATAGGCTTACATGCATGAAAAAATGGAAAATCGTACCCTGGAATGGGATATTGATCTGGTTTTTGCAAGCATCCACGCTTAAATATAATAGGCTTACATGCATGAAAAATTGAAAAATCTTGCCCAGGCATGGAATTTTGATCTAATTTTTTGCGAGCATCCATGCTTAAATATATCCAAAACCCCCTACAAGTTTCATTGGATTTCATGGAAGGATTGATTTTTAATTAATTTTTGGAGCCTATAATAGGCTTACATGAATGAAAAAAATGGAAAATCGTACCCAGGAATGAAATTTTGATCTTGTTTTTTGCAAGTATTCATACTTAAATATTTCCAACACCCCATCCGAGTTTCATTCGATTTCATGGAAGGATTGATTTTTAAGGAGTTTTTGGAGCCTATAGTAGGCTTACATGCATGAAAAAAAATGGAAAATCGTACCTAGGCAGGGAATTTTGATCTGGTTTTTGCAAGCATCCACGCTTAAATATTATTACGTACTTGAAAAAAATGGAAAATCGTACCCAGGCATGGAATTTTTATCTAGTTTTTTGCAAGTATTCATACTTAAATATTTCCAACACCCCATCCAAGTTTCATTCGATTTCATGGAAGGATTGATTTTTAATGACTTTTTGGAGCCTATAGTAGGCTTACATGCATGAAAAATGGAAAATCGTACCCTGGCATGGAATTTTGATCTGGTTTTTGCAAGCATCCACGCTTAAATATTATTACGTACATGAAAAAATGGAAAATCGTACCCAGGCATGGAATTTTAATCTAATTTTTGTAAGCATCCTCGCTTAAATATATTCAACACCCCCTCCAAATTTCTTTGGATTTCAAGGAATGATTGATTTTTAATGAATTTTTGGAGCCTATAATAGGCTTACATGCATGAAAAAAAAGGAAAATCGTACCCAGGTATCGAATTTTGATCTGGTTTTTTGCAAGCAACCACGCTTAAATATAATAGGCTTACATGCATGAAAAATGGAAAATCGTACCCAGGCATGGAATTTTCATCTGATTTTTTGCGAGCATCCATGCTTAAATATATCCAACACGCCCTCCATGTTTCTTTAGGTTTCTTGGAAGGATTGATTTCTAATAAATTTTTGGAGCCTGTAATAGGCTTACATGCATGAAAAAATGGAAAATCGTACCTAGGCATGAAATTTTGATCTTGTTTTTTTGCAAGCATCCACGCTTAAATATATCCAACACCCCCTCCGAGTTTCATTGGATTTCCTGGAAGGATTGATTTTTAATGAATTTTTGGAGCCTATAATAGGCTTACATTCATGAAAAAATGGAAAATCGTACCCAGGCATGGTATTTTGATCTGGTTTTTTGCAAGCATCCACGCTTTAATATAATAGGCTTATATGCATGAAAAATTGAAAAATCGTGCCCAAGCATGGAATTGTGATCTGATTTTTTGCGAGCATCCATGCTTAAATATATCCAAAACCCCCTACAAGTTTCATTAGATTTCATGGAAGGATTGATTTTTATTGAATTTTTGGAGCCTATAATAGGATTACATGCATGAAAAAAATGGAAAATCGTACCCTGGCATGAAATTTTGATCTGGTTTTTTGCAAGTATTCATACTTAAATATTTCCAACACCCCCTCCTAGTTTATTTGGATTTCATGGAAGGATTGATTTTTAATAAGTTTTTGGAGCCTATAGTAGGCTTACATGCACGAAAAAATGGAAAATCGTACCTAGGCAGGGAATTTTGATCTGGTTTTTGCAAGCATCCACGCTTAAATATTATTACGTACATGAAAAAAATGGAAAAAAATGGAATTTTTATCTAAAATCGCTTAAATATATCCAACACCCCATCCAAGTTTCTTTGGAAGGATTGATTTTTTTTGGAATTTTTATACGCATGAAAAAATGGAAAATCGTTAGGCATGGAATTTTGATCTAATTTTTGCAAGCATCCACGCTTAAATATATCCAACACCCCCTCCAAGGTTCATTGGATTTTATGGAAGGATTGATTTTTAGTGAATTTTTGGAGCCTATAATAGGCTTACATGCATGAAAAAAATGGAAAATCGTACCCAGATATGAAATTTTGATCTTATTTTTTGCAAGCAACCACGCTTAAATATAATAGGCTTACATGCATGAAAAATGGAAAATCGTACCCAGGCATGGAATTTTCATCTAATTTTTTGAGAGCATCCATGCTTAAATATATCCAACACCCCCTCCAAGTTTCTTTGGGTTTCATGGAAGGATTGATTTTTGTGAATTTTTGGAGCCTATAATAGGCTTACATGCAAAAAATGGAAAATCGTACCTAGGCATGGTATTTTGATCTGGTTTTTTGCAAGCATCCACGCTTAAATATATCCAACACCCCCTCCAAGTTTCATTGGATATCATAGAAGGATTGATTTTTAATGAATTTTTGGAGCCTATAATAGGCTTATATGCATGAAAAAATGATGGAATTTTGATCTGGTTTTTTGCAAGCATCCACGCTTAAATATTTAATGCAATTTCCAGGCATGGAATTTTGATCTATTTTTTGCGAGCATCCATGCTTAAATATATCCAAAATAGTTTCATTGGATTTTGATTTTTAATGAATTTTTGGAGCCTATAATAGGCTTACATGCATGAAAAAAATGGAAAATCGTACCCCGGCATCGAATTTTGATCTGGTTTTTCGCAAACAACCACGCTTAAATATAATAGGCTTACATGCATGAAAAATGGAAAATCGTACCCAGGCATGGAATTTTC